>CAIGQQ010005934.1:673246-691313 GCA_903798035.1 Danio albolineatus | reverse complement strand
ACACACACACACACACACACACACACACACACACACACACACACACAGACATAAACACACTGATGCATACTAAAAGATTGTCAGGCTCACTCAGATCACCCTGGGCGCAATAAAATAACACACACATGTGCTAAAGAAAACATGATCAAAGGATTTTGTGCCTTAACATTTCCCTCTTTTGGATCTCCCATGTCACCACAGGGAATTGAGTGGCCATTTTGCCCTTCGTCAGTGGCTGGTTTATTAGCCTGCTAGAGCTCTTCCTGTATGACTGCCTGGGGAAAGCAGCTGTTAGTCTCAGCACACATGGACTAACAGAGGACTAACTGTGTGTGTGTGTGTGTGTGTGTGTGAACAGCATGTGTCAGGTTGACTTTGTCCGTGAACAATTGGTATGTGCCATTCCTTGTCCTCACGCTAACCCAGCACTAATTAGGATTAGCGTGTGTCTACAATGAAATTCCAGAGGACATAAACACACATTTAAAAAATCTCTCACAAGCAGAGTCATAATATGTGCTTATGAAGCATTTTGGACATTTCTGCAACATTATTGTTTCTCATTAAGGCTGAATCAAGGAACTGTAAGGTACTGCAATAACATGGTTTGACCAGTGAGGGCTGTAGCACAAGATGGTAACTAAGTAGTCCAACAGATAGAGGACACAGCACTCATGTCAAAATTTCACAAAACTACAAATAATGCAGTCACGTGTTGAGATGATTGATATGTCATGCTGAATTTCTCTTTTAGGGGTAAAAACAAATTCAACACACACAAGCAGTGGCACATTAGCCAACATCCTGAATATAGAAGTATGTGCTGCGCCTTTTCCTCTCAGTTACAAAACAAACAGCAAAAATGACAAAACAGTGGTTAAGAAAGCAACCACATAGAACAGCAACAAAACTATGATTACGAGTGCATCTGATGATGAGATGGGATGATGTTTGGTCAAGCTCTGCATTTCACCACTCCAGTCATTTCACATTTAATTATGTAAAACTTTATATAAATTAGTCAATCAGTAAATAAACATTTATTGTAATAATTAATTAGTAATAATTTCAATTTATTCATTCATTTTCTTATCGCCTTAGTCCCTTTATTAATCTGGGGTCGCCACAGCGAAATGAACCAGCATATGATTTACGCAGCGGATTCCCTTCCAGCTGCAACCCATGGGAAACATTCATACACGCTCATTCACGCACATACACTATGGACAATTTAGCCTACCCAATTCACCTATACCACGTTTTTGGACTGTAGGGAGCACCCAGAGGAAACCCACGTGACCACGAGGAGAACATGCAAACTCCACACAGAAATGTCAACTGACTTAGCTGAGGCTCGAACCAGTGACCTTTTTGCTGTGAGGGGATTGTGCTTCCCACTGCACCACTGTGGCACCCTATAGTAATAATTTAAATTAGTAAATAAATACAAAATAGTCAATATTCATTTATTCATTTTGCTTTGGCTTAGTCCCTCTATTCATCAAGGGTTGCCACAGAAGAATGGACCGCCAGCTTATCCAACAAGTTTTACACAGCAGATGCCCCTCCAGCTGCAACCCAGTACTAGGAAACATCCATACACATACACTAAGTTGATTCAATTCACCTATATCGCAAGTCTTTGGACTGTGGTGGAAACGGAGCACCCGAAGGAAACCCACGCCAACACAGGGAGAACATGCATACTCAGAACACACAAATGCCAACTGACCCAGCCGGGACTCGAACCAGCGACCTCAGGTGACACAGAGCCACTGTTTCACCCCAAATAGTCAATAAATTTTTTAAAAAATAACAATTTGTTGCATGCTTCACACTCCTTGAGAGAAGATTATTCAGATTGTGACATAGTATCTCTGTATATAACGTTTCAATGTCAGATTATTTGGATATCTTGAGATGAAACTCTCAAAAGTCTTTGTGCAGGCAGAAAACATTTTGAAAAGGATCTTGTACTTTTGCTTTTCTTCAGCTCTTGATGTGCTTGACCTTCACCTTAAAAAATTCTATATATCAACTGGATCAAAAAAATAAATAAATAAATATTATATATTAAATATATATTATATATATTATTCATACCCCTTAATAGAATATACAAAATAATGAATATACATACACTCCTGAATTCATACCCTTGAACAGAAAATATGTTTTGTTTTATTTTGATCATGTAACAAATTACAATAAAGGATTAACAACTGGCTGCCATTAAAGTATTTTGATTTCGATATTTGTTACTATTTGATTATTAATTTCACTTATGAATTTCATAATAAAAGTAGTAAATAACACGGTTACATATCTAGGGCACACAAAACAACGATAAATAAATGTTATAACAATATAATCACAGTTTGTCAGATTATGACTGAGAGACTATTAAATTCCTTTATTTTGGATTATCAAACTAAGTTTTAATTATATGAAAGTTTGATAGGATGTTTGATCAATTTAGTATTGACGTATTTATCATCCACAAACATAAAACTACAACCACTACTTACATTAGCTTACCCAACTCACCTGTACCGCATGTCTTTGGACTGTGGGGGAAACCGGAGCACCCGGAGGAAACCTACGCAACCACAGGGAGAACATGCAAACTCCACACAGAAATGCCAACTGGCCCAGCCGGGGATCGAACCAGCGACCTTCTTGCTGTGAGGCGAACGTGCTACCCACTAGGCCACCGTGGCGCCAACTAATGAACCATAACCCAGAAATGAATTTGCATCTTACCCCAAAAAGACAGCAACAAAGAACAATGCTTTAGAAAGAAAGGGAATATAAACTTTAAGCATAATCGAGCATGAGTAAAACAGCAAAATAAAAAGGCTGATCAATTCAAGTTGGCTTGCAATGTTTGTTTGCTTTTTTTCTTATTGACGTCAATAGGCCTCTATAATACTGTGATGCAAATTCATCTGTCACTTGGTATAGGCTAGCCAAATTAGCCAGATGCCAATAGGGACAGGTCGCATGACATGCCCTCATCTCACAAAACCATGAACAAAAACTATGCAAGGTAAAAGACAACATAACCCAAAATAGAAGAGAGAGAGAGAGAAAACAAAATGAAATCTAATAGTTTTCATTGTGCAGTATATTGTGAACAGTTAATAGAGATAATTAATGGACTTTAGTGTACTGCATGCACACTCATTTGATTACAGAGAGGATTAATAGTGTATTGTGAGGAATACTAGACTTCTGAGACTGAAACAAATCATAAAACAGTTGTTGCATTTATGTTTAGAAATCTGTGAGAAAGGATTGTGTTACTGAGTTGTGTTCTAAAAAAAAATCTGATAATCTGATCACTGATGCAAAACTAGTCCCTTGCTACATGCTAATAAGAGCATCATTTCCTGTGAACAGACAGAAAGAAGCAGGACACAACGGCAATTTACCTGAGAAAAAGATGCAATTATCCTTCTGCTGTATGAAATTTCTCAATGATAATGAGTGCTAATGGTGCTGATGTAAATCAGCATCAGGGAGAGAAATGACATAACATGAAAATTACAAACCACGTACAGTCAACAAATTAAAAATATCCTGTCATTGACATTTCAATATTTTTCTTTGTGTAGAGCTGTGAAAAGATGGAAAAAAGAGAAGGCAAATTAACATGAGAGGAAGAAATACACACATATATAGAGAGAGAGACAGAGAGGAAAAGAGCAGCACAGACAGTTGTTTGGCCGATTGCGTCATTACAGTTTATTTAGTATCTCCACAGGCGAGAGGGCAAAGAGGAGGGAGACACGCACATACACACAACACATGATCAGAAGAGCTAGGAAATCAGAGAATCATAGTGTGACTGTCCAACTTTATGAAACTTTATGAAAAAAAATAAACTGTAAAATTGACAATTTTTACTATAATTTAAAACAACTGTTTTCTTATTGAATGCAGAGTCAATTTGAATTATTCCTGTGATTTAAACGGGTGGTCCAGAGTGTACTTTTAAAGCTTGGTTGTGTTTATAAGATGCAAAGCAATGTGTGCTAATGCTTCATTAGTAAAAAATCCCCTTATTTGTTTATATAGCTTATTTTGATTATATACAGATACTCAACTAACATGAAAACGACTATATTTCCATAAATGCCCGCCCTCAAGAGGCTCTAATTGGTCAGCAAATATAATGTGCTGTGATTCGCAGATCGGCTCCACGTCATCAGGGAAAAAAGCACACCTCTAATAACACACGCTTTGCCCCTGCTGTGTAAATACTGCCTGAATCAGACAGAAAATGAAAATGACACAACTGAACCGTAGGCCTGCTCTCTAAAATAAAATCTGACAAGTGTCTTTCACATATATTCGAAATAAGCATGTGTAAGTAATATGAAACGTTCACATATCTTTTGTGAGTTTGTTATTTGAAATGTACTGTAGAACGCAGGGAAAGCTGCTGCATAGAGAGACACTGCAGCGCCGGTAAAGATTGTGAGTGTTTACAGCTGTTTGACAGATAAATATGAAATTGTTGCTAAATTCTTAACAGTGCCAAACAGCATTTCCTGTTATTTATGTCCTTTATTACGTTCTTGCTACAACATACTATTAATGCTAGACACTATCCATGTAATAGATCAGTTGTAACAAATAAAAACCCTTACAGGTTGTGGCTTACAACCCACAGCTTCTTCTAAATTGGTTGGAGCTGCTCCTTCTTTGAGGAGGTTTTTAGTCAAATCCAGCACTGAACTGGGAGAGATTCTGGAGGCTGTCCTTTGTCAAATGCTTGCTATATATATATTTCTATATATATATATATATATATCTCTAAAACATATTTAAAATTAAATTGCACTTTTCCCTTTGTGTCGTGTCCTTTGGAAGCCCAAGTATAGAAACAGAAAAAACTCTGTGGAAATAGCAGCGTTTGGACAGCATTTTAGCTTTCTCTGCTATAACACTACACCACCTCTAGCCACACCCCTTAGCTGCGCAATATGTATGCACATGATGAATGCATGTAACCTGTAAGTGTCTGTGATCTCACAAACTCAGTTGTTGTTGTTGTTTTTTATTCGCTGTAGGCTTTGCTAAGCTAACTCTGTAAAAGCCAATGTCTCCCTTTGCATTGAACTTTGAGCATTGAACTTATACATTCAGAGGTGTTGCTTATGTTCACACAGCTACATTACACACAAGTTAAAGTTAAATATGATATTGTAGTATTATGTCACATCATATTTACATTCAGATATTTTAAAATTAAGTTTTCAATGTCTGTCATCTGTATTTTAAGAAGTCATTACATAAAAAATATGATATTTTTTTGTAATATAGCCATGGAAAAACTCTTTTGAGTATTGTCATTTTAATAAAAAAAAGCAATGCTAGAAGGAAATATATACACATTTCAGAAAAGTGTCATGGTACTATAGTTATATGCGTTTTATTTTAACAAAATTAGTTAAA
This sequence comes from Danio albolineatus, assembly GCA_903798035.1. NCBI lineage: Eukaryota > Metazoa > Chordata > Actinopteri > Cypriniformes > Danionidae > Danio > Danio albolineatus. Next base: position 685,850 of record CAIGQQ010005934.1, on the reverse strand, counting down.
TAAAAAAAATAATAAAGCTGGTCAAAATGACTGACCTCGTAGGTCTAGCGTTAAAGCTACATTTCATGTTATTCTTCTGAAATCCTTTTATTTTATTCACACTCATACACTATGGACAATTTAGCCAACCCAATTCATCTGTACCGCATGTCTTTGGACTTGTGGGGGAAACCGGAGCACCCGGAGGAAACCCACACGACCACGGTGAGAACATGCAAACTCCACACAGAAATGCCAACTGACCCAGCCGAGGCTCGAACCAGCGACCTTCTTGCTGTAAGGGGAACGTGCTACTCACTACGCCACCATGGCGCCTCTCCTTACATTTATTGTAATTAAATTTTTTCATTTTACAGCTTACAGTAAACAAACAAACAAACAAACAAAAAACATTAATCAACAATCTTAGAAATTCCTGTTTGACACTTCACATTTTATGTTTTTATATTTTTCTTTCACTTTTTTTTCATTATTTTTGTCATATCTGGTGTTGTTCAATTAATTTTTTATCAGTGTTGGGTGTTACCATGATGGTACTTAGCAGTTATGTCTACTATTAAAGAGACACAAGTGACAGTAACAATTACTGGCAGACACTGATATCAAGCTTGCGGACTGCAGAGATTAGAGGAAACCTTTAAAAAAAACAGAGAAGGAATGAGCCAAGAAAATGAGCACAATTTCCATATGAGCACATAGTTCTTCTCACCCAAACAGAAGGACCATTAGGGAAAGCTAACTGATAATACTGGCTCTTCCTGTCTGTTATTACACTGTTCTATAACGCTTTGATGCATTTATTAAAGAATTGAATGTTATTTTTAGTATAGCTTTTTGCAAGAAAGTTGGAAACAAAAAAAACTAGCATACTTTTTATTTGCTTTATTTTATTTATTTATTTTTTTTGCAATAGGATAGCAGTTGAACATGTAGTGAAGTTGCAGGAGGACTCCGATACATGTCAGCACACTGCCCACAAAGCTGCAAAACTATATTGGCGCCGACATACTTTTTTGTTGTACTGAAAAATCCTACTTTAAGCGTTACTTTGCCAAACATGAATATTCTGTCATTTACTCCCCCTCACGTCATTCCAAAGCTCTATGACTGTCTTTCTTCTGTAGAACACAATAGAAAATAATTATCCCTTTATTTATGGTTGTCAACATTTTACTCAAAGTATCAAGTCAAAATCAAACTCATAAAGTAAATAAGTTTGTCAAGACTTTAGGAAGGATAGAGTTTAGGAACATGTACCACTGGCCATATTTTTGCAAAAAAAAAAAACAAACAAAAAAAAACCTAATAAAATTAAGGCAAAATAAAAGTTAAAAGTTCAGTCAGAAATACATATTACAGTTTTTTCCAACTACTTACACACGTTTTCAAAACAGCATTTTTCAAAACTGCACACACAAAAATGCAAAATGCCTCAGATTTTTGCCAGTGCATCAATCTCTGCCTCGGCAGCATCAGATAAACAGCACAGTGACAGACATGAAGGAAGCAGATCTTGCGTAACATTTGTGAGAAATACTACTGTAAGAAGGTAATTCATGTCAGGGTTCTGCCACTCCAGTCTTGTAAATTCTTGTTATGGTGGCAGAGTCCAGACACTAGTTCTGTCTTGTCCTGTATGTTGTGCTCAGCTTGAGTTTTCTCGAGTTGAGCATTTTGTCATTGAGTCTCTGTATGGGTGCCATCATGAGTGTGCTCAGCCCAGAGTCTGGTCGTGCTTGGGACGTGCACCCTTGTACTCGTGTTTATGTTTGTTCTGTTGGCATTGTGCTGTTTCATTCTCAGCATCTCCGTCTAATTGATTTTGGATGATGCTGAGATGAAACATGCGCGTTGTATATGTGTAAGCGCACGGTAAGGTGTTTTCATTTATCGTGTGCTCGTGTCTTGCGTCTGTTTATGTTTGTTTAAAGCACGTGGCTCTGTGTTTACACTGTGGCCCTGAGCCTCTGTATTGTGCTTTCACACACAATGTCATTACAAAGTTTTCGCACATACTGTATATACAGAAACACACACACAGAGCACGGACACACCGTGCGCGTTTAACTTTGCATTGTTTTTTGCATGGCAAATGTGACAGGACACATGTTAATATCCACTGTATGGGTATCCGTTATGTTAATGTACAAAATAAACCTGATTTAACGTCCACAAACCAGGACCGAAGTGTCTTCTTATTATATGCGTTATTACCGAGACATGTTAATACCCAGCTGTCAATTAATTTGGTGGCAGGGAAACCGCACTTCTACATCACGATGCGGTGGGCCTCAAAATCACTGGGATTTGGATCCTATTTTAATGTCAGTAAATTTTAAAAAATAAACTTATTGTCTTTATGTCACCTCAATAAGACAGTGGACACACTATACCTATACACAGTTTTGTCCAAACAGCTTACAAAAGATGATTTTCATCATAGGTGTCCTTTAAATAAAAGTACAAATATTCTGTTTCAATAATCAAGAAAAGTGCAACTGCCCCTAAAGCATATATTGTTATTGCATATATAGACAATCAGCAAGGGTCAGAATATTGTTCTTGCTACTTAAATCATGCAATATGTGGTAGTTCTCCATCAAGGGAACTAATGCGTTGGAGTGGCAACGTACGGCGATGGTGGAATCCTTTGGAAGAAATTCAGCCAAGCAGAAGTGGATCTGTTTGCCTCTCCGGAAACCACTCACTTCTGACTATAGTTTTCCCCATACACATCCAGCTCGCCTCTGGCTGTACACTATTGTGCAGATGTAGCCGAGGCCATATCAGGACACTTTCACCCAAATCATTACACTCCCAGGAGTTCTGAAGAGAGGGTCCATCGGGACAGGGTCAGTCTTCTCCTAATAGCCCTATTCTGTATGGAGATACAGTATGCTCTCCTTGATGGCTCTCCCAAGGAAATTCCCTTCAGTTGGGACCTACTATCCCAAGTTGAGGTTGCAATCCTTCACCCTCATGCACATTTATGGAAAGTATGGGTTTTGGTCTCATGGGCTATGGTTTGACAACTGAGGTTGTTCAGTTTTATATAAAACTGTACTCCTTAAAGATGAAATTATTCTCTTCATTCTGTAGAGACTGTCAGACAAACCCAGTCCATTGCCCAGTAGATTCAATGCTGGAGTTCACACAAGAAAGGTTTTCTGCAGGGTTATCTTATCCACTTTAAAAGTGCTCATGGCAGCTTTAAAGCTTACCACACACCTCTAGATGATGAGTCTCTAGGGTGGAATCCACTAGTTGTACATTTCCTATATGGTTATTTGAGGCTGAAAACTGCAAGAAACCAGAGGGTACTAACTTGGGATTTAGGGCCTATATCTACTGCTCCATTTGAGCCAATGGTGTCTATATCTGAGAAATATTCATACATTTTTCTACGGTTTAGTCCCTTATGAACCGCCAACTTATCCAGTACATTTTACACAGTGGATGCCCTTCTAGCTGCAACCAAATACCGGGAAACACGCATGCACACTCATTTACAAACATAAACTATGGCCATTTATTGGCAAATTAGTTTATTAATTTAACCTATACCACATGTCTTTGGACTGTGGGGGAAACCAGAGCAACCGTAGGAGACGCTCGCCAACACGGGGAGAACATGCAAACTCCACACAGAAATGCCAACTGACACACCTGACCCAGCTGGGACTCAAACCAGCGACCTTCTTCCTGTGAGGTGTCAGTGCTTAACACTGAGCCAATGTGTCTAAGAAATATCTAAGAAATATCTGACACTGAAATCAGTTTTTCTCTTGGCTATCTTATTTCTTTCACGTCCAGGCCCTGTCAGTTCACTTAACTTTTCTCCACATCAGATTGGGGTATGAACTTCAGGTTCCCACTAATGTGGCTAACTAATCAGAACAGTTGTTCCCAAGTAAAGGGGCCCCTTCCTTTAAGCAGATGGTAAGCAAGTGGAGAATCAAAGCTATCCCACTGTTTATGAAGCATGTGGGCATCATTCATTTATGCCTGTCTGGGCTTATTCAACCTTTTATTCAAGCCCTTATATCAAGAATTTCCGTACAGTCATGTGTAATGCAGCATCATTTCTGTCTTTACCAACTTGATCTAGACCCCACTCCACGGTTTAGTATGCTTGTGTCTTGATTCTGCCAAGTAACAGTACACATTTTTTGTTACAGCCTCATTCCAAAATGCGTTAAATTCATTTGTTTCCACAAAATTCTACACACAATACAATACAATAAAATACAATGACAATTAGGCATGGGATGCTAACTGTTTTCAAGGTATACAACGGTTTGGAAAAGTCAAGGTTTTAAAACCGTCAAAATTTTTGGCTAAACCGTTCCCAAAGTATGTGTATGATTTTTTATTTACATTTTTTGCTTGTTTTTTGGACACCAGTATCTCCAACAGAAAAGATATTCAAAGATGCTGTTGTAAATTGTAAAAACACCAGTGTTTGTGAAACAAATGAGGACAGCAGAAGTCAATGATTCACTTGAATTATTTAGCCTGACATGTTTACGGTCCCAAAATATTTAAAATGTTTCTCAAATTAAAATATAATGTGTTCAAAGTTTTTGTTTTTTACCCAGACATTTAAGAATAACATATTTTAGAGCAGTAATCACAACACCGGCAAACATGAAACAATGATATTTTTATACCGGCCCATGTCTAATGACAATGTGAAAAAAGTGCAAGTTTATTAAAACAAAAACCTGAAAAATCACATGTACAGAAGTATTCACAGCATGTATATAAATAACTCAGAGAAAATTTCAAGGGATCTCTTATGTAAGGTCGACAAAAGACCTTTACTCATAAAATTGAAGGCAGCTATTGTAAAAACCCTAATTGCAAAGCAAATTAGCTTCTGAGACTGGTCAAAAAGACTGACTTCAATGACTGAATATCTCTATTACATAGACTGTCATTTTCGGAGGTAACATTCAGGAATGACGTCCATAAAGACACTAGAGAGGTCAAATCCCCTACAGATATCAGGTGACATTTGCAGCACCACTGTTCAATCAATCCTTCAAGCAACCTGAAACAACTTAACCATATGTGAGGCAGTGTGTTTCAGCACATTTGTTGTGCATCTCCCCTACCTACTGATTCACTTACGTGCACTAATACAGTGGCTAATGAGGGGCCATTACAGTGGCCAAAAATAGGCAGAGGACGCAAGACCAGAGTCTACAATTTAGAACCCTGCTAATAAAAATCCATGGACATTACTGAGACCACACTGAGAGAGAGAGAGAGAGAGAGAGAGAGAGAGAGAGAGAGAGAGAGAGAGAGAGAGAGAGAGAGAAGTGATGGAAATAGAGGCAAATAGAGGATGACAGAGAGAGCCAGTCTTCTTTCTCCTAATCCTCTTTAGATGTATTTTCCATAGGAACTGCAAAGCTATTTGGATATACTGTATGTGCCGTCTATATTTCCACTGGGTAGAGCTGGAATGTGAGTTTGTGACAGCTTATTTTACTAATAGGTAGCTCAGTTACTGTAGGCTACATTCTAAACGTAATGTACTTTTTCATTTAAGTCAAAAACATCAAAATATTTACACCCTGTTCATAAACCTTAATTCGTGAGCATTTGACGAGCGAATTTCTATAAGAATCCATGCAATCTGGATTTTCAAGTGAAAGATTTTCAGCTGATTCAAAGATTTGCTGTATATACACACAATCTGCATGGTTCAAAAATAGTCTGTGTTAGCTGAGCTTCATAATAGGGGTTTGCAACATTCTGTCTTTTTTTACTCTACCTTTCTAGCCTTCTGTTCTGGGGTGCGTTTCCCAAAACCATTGTTAGCCAGCTAAGGTCGCAAACTCCGTTGTTACAAACATAGTTCATTAATTTGACATTTCCCAAATCGGTTGTTCCAACGAACTCCAAAACTGCGTCGCAAACTTGTGCACTTGCAACTACACCTCTGAAGATGTAGTTGAAACATAGTTCCTGGCTGTGTTCTATTCCCCATTATCCCCCCTATGTCCTATTCATTTAGAACATTCTTTTAATTCTATTAAAAAACCATTAAAGTAATCTCTCTTAGGTGTAATTTGCTTTCAAAGTACTTTTACAGTTCAGTTTTAATGATCTTCGTGTTTACAATTACGCTCACTTCGGAATTTATGTTACGTCTCCAAAGCTAGTATATTTTTTTTACAGTCGTTGCTCCAAAGCTTGTGAAAACATAAAATGTAGCATACGTTAATGATTTTATTTTATAGTAGGTTATTTATTAAGAAATGTAGCCTACTGTATATGACATGGACCTGTTGGTTTGAACATTTCTGCAGTGGTTTGCATGTGTCAAATTGTAAAAGTAGATTTTTCAAAAAATACAAAATTAAATAAACGACATCCTACTTATTATTATTATTATTATTATTATTATTATTATTATTATTATTATTATTATTATTATTATTAATTCATTTATTCATTTTCTTTTCGGCTTAGTCCCTTTTATTAATCCGTGTCGCCACAGCGGTATGAACCACCTAATTATCCAGCATTTGTTATTACACAGTGGATGCCCTACCCACTGCAACAGCACTATCTATTGCACCACCGTGTCGCATATTAATAATAATAATAAAAATAACAACAATTATGATATAATTTTGTAATAAATTGCCTCATTATTATTATTTTTTTAATTTAGATGATTTATATATGCTATTACAATATGCGTTACCTGTTGTAAGTGATTTTGTGTTTTAGAATAGAATATGTAATGTTCTCAATAATATTTGTAAAGGAAATATAGGCCCTGTATCTGTCGTTTACATATATTTCACTTAATATAGAAAACAGTGCATGGTTTTACCAAAACTAATATCGGCTTTTTTTTTTTTTAAATGCCTGTGCATTTAAAACAATATAAGTTGCACAAAAATTACAGAGTTCTCTAAAGACGTAGTAACTCCGCCCTATTTAGAACGTCATTGTGGGCATTTTACTTTATAACTAATGTAGTTCAAACAATGGATCTGCGAAAGAGAAACTACGGGTTTTGGGGAACACTCGTCACATCGTTCTTTTTCCAAACGATGTATCCTACTATGATAGTTCAGTCTCCAGTTACTTCGCTGTTTGGGAAATGCACCCCTGATTGGCTATGCACAGAACAAGCCAAGCTGCAAAATAATGATGAATATCGTGTGGGATGCTGTTGCTAAATATATAAGCAATAATGCACAGTCAGCCAAATAAAAACCTACAAATAAATTAGGGCAATCTTGAGATCTTGGGAAGGTCATGCTGAATAACTAACCATATATTGTGCTGCTAATTACAAAGCAAGTAAATATAGAAAAGCAAGTAAATATATAGAGCACATGAAATGTTAACCTGAGTTGAAATTATTGCTTTGTGTGAAAAGAAAGAGACCACAAAATGTTAACAAGACGGTAAAAGACTGGTTTTAAAAGACAAAGTCAAATATACAACTTAGTAGCTAGTTTACAAAGTATCTGACAACAGAATGCTGTGATTGGTCACAATGATGTGTAATTACACACTACATCCACAATGTCATTTTTTCTCTAGAACAAGCTGACATACCAACTGCAATGATTCATTTTAATTTCGTAAAAAGGTTTTCAAAATGTATGATTTTAATAAACTACTGCATATTGTTGCTAACTTTACTATTATGAAATACAACTCTTGTATAACTAAAGGTGAATAGTCTTTAAGATAATAAATATGTCTACTTCTGAAACATAAATACAGCTGCCTCAGACTAATCTTTAGTGGTGATGATTATATAAACACAGACTGTGCATACACACACACACACAAACACAATTAAGATTCGCTCTGGTCTGAATGACACCTTTATGCACTGAGGGAAAGGTGGGAGTGAACAGTGACACACACACACAGACTCTATGTCTGGAGCTGATTTATTTCAGGCCATTGCTTTCTAAACAGGACATTTATACATGTTGCCAGTTATTATACTTTACTTTAAATGCTTTTGTAGGTGGATCATTCCACAAATAACCGCCTGTTTGTGTTTCAGACAAACTCAACTGAACCATAAACTGCTGTTTTATATACTCCATTATTGTCTTGTCTGTATGACGAGACTTCTTTCCATTGATTAATGGCATTCTGTGTAATACAGTGGGTCTGTTGGCTTATTCTCATCTCTCGCAGATGTTTTCAAATCAGGGTGGGATAATTCTTTTTTCCTTCATTTCTTTCTTTCTTTGCTTTTTTACAATGGAAAACAAGTGCTACCAAGATTAGTTGCAGTGTGTAAACTTTTATGACCACTCTAAAAGCTAACCAAGGTGGAGGGTTACAGCCTGTCGGAGACAATTTTCCACTTACGGACAAGTGGGGGTGAAAGCGTGTGTCTACATGCTGTGTGTGCAGTTTCATGTGGTAGAGCAATTGTAAAAGTTATTCTTTTATTTTCACTCTTAGTGAAATTTTGATACGAGAAGAAAGTGGGTGAGAGAAAGAAAGACAATAAAAAGAGTGCTGTAAGTTAAGCATTTTGGTTTGCATGGAAAAGTCTTTGACAAATTTATCTGCAACACATTTGTAACATACTGACTGGTTAGGGGTACTGTCTAAATTATTTACAAGTAAAAGTAAAAAATATATACAGTTGAAGTCAGAATTATTAGCCCCTCTGTTTATTTTTTTCCCCAATTTCTGTTTAACGGAGAGAAATTTTTTCAACATATTTCTAAACATAATAATTTTAATAACTCATTTTTACTAACTGATTTCTTTTATCTTTGTCATGATGACAGTCCATAATATTTTACCATATATTTCTTCCAGACACTTTTATACAACTGCCTAGTTAATTAGGTTAACTAGGCAGGTTAGGGTAACTAGGCAAGTTATTGTATAATGGTGGTTTGTTCCGTAGACTATTGAAAAAAAAAAAAGATAGCTTAAAGGGGCTAATAATATTGACCTTAAAATGGTCAATACTAAAAAAATTAAAAACTGCTTTTATCCTAGCTGAAATAAAACAAATAAGACTTTCTCCAGAAGAAAAAGTATTATCAGACATACTGTGAAAATGTCCTTGCTCTGTTAAACATCTTTTGTTAAAAAAATTAAAGGGTGGCTAATAATTCTGAATTTGACTGTATATCTAAAGTTTATATAATAAATAAATATCTAAGTTCTCCATACAGTAGGATTCTCCTGAATATAAGACTAGTGAACCCTTTCATGACCCAAAGACAACAATAAATCAAACATAAACTAAACCAGCTTAAATTGCATAGGAGTTTTATTCAATTGCCCTCCTTACAATGAATAATTCAAATTTATTTTACAACAACAGAAAAAAAGAAGAAGTGCAAAACAAAAAAATGCTTATGTATGTAATCTCAAACAGTGTACACTGTTTGGTTTATACAACACTGCATTGAGGTTGTATTACAGAATTTTTATAAGCCAATACCATTTCAGTCAGTCACACTTACTCAAATAACTAACCAAAAAACTAGAGATGCACCAATTGGTGGCACAGTGACTCAGTGGTTATCACTGTCGCCTCACAGCAAGAAGGTCTCTAGTTCGAGCCCTTAGCAGTTGAAGTTTCTGTGTGGAGTTTGCAAGTTCTCCCAATGTTCGTGTGGGTTTCCTCCGGGTGCTCCGGTTTCCCCCACAGTCCATAGACATGCAGTACAGGTGGACTGTATAAGCTAAATGGCCATAGCATATGTGTGTAAATGCGAGAGTGTATGGGTGGCGACTGGAAGGGCATCAGCTGCGTAAAACATATGCTGGATAAAAAGTTGGTAGTTCATTGCACTGTGGTGACCCTTGATAAATAAAGGAAAATGAATGTATAGTATCATATTATTGTTTTATAGAAACTTATTTTCTTATTTAGCTTTACTTTGTTGTGGTGAGACATTTGATGACAACTCCAATGACTGATCTTTTCTTTCTGTAATGAAATTATGAGTGAAATGTCCAGCAGAATTTTGCAAAACATAAACATTTAATTGATAGCATTAAGCTGTTAAAATCCTTACTGTCAATTAACCAGTCAAAACAAGCATCACTAACATGAAGCAGAGATCTTCAAGGCACAGGAAACAATCTGTGTTGCTCTCACTTCGGCTGCTAGAAAGCTCAGCTCAGCTCAGCTCAGAGAGGGCAGAAGAAGCAGCTCTGCTCTACACCTGCACAGATGAGGAGCTGTCAGCCAGCGCTGCTCCTCCTCAGCTCTCCGTCAGTATTTCATCATGAACGGGATCAGCTTTTAACAAGCTACGTGTGTGACAGGACTCAAGATTAAACAACTTGGGGAACACGTCACCAGAAAAGTGCTATCCAATTTCACTTTGAATTGTACATTTGGGCGGAGATACTTTTTCAGATTTAATCCCTACCAGGACAATTTTTCTTTCTTTTTTTCTTTTTTTTTGGACCTTGGCTGCAAACTTTTACACGCTAAAAATGTTCTGTAGAGATGACATGTTATAATGTGGCTTTGAGTGCGAGAAATGTATTGATTATGGTGCCTGGTTGGTGAATCAGTGCATCTTACACAAAAATGTCAAAAATAATATTTATCAGAGTATAGTTATAGAGTAGGCAACGTAACTTGCTCTAACGTCTGATAGGGGACCATCAATAAAGACAAAGTTTTAACATTTGTTTGTCTAGCACAAATCTGTATCTACAGTGGAAATTGAAATTAGAAAATGCTTGGTCCTATTTAAAATTTAAATAGGGGGTTTAAAGCATATTTCAAGTGTTACTTAATTTCTGAAGCTGTTTGCTGAGACATTTGAAAAAGAACTCTGATCAAGATTAAAGGTCCCATAAAATTAAAATAAAGTTTTTTAGATGTTAGTATCAGTATTGATAATTTTTAAGGGTGCTTTCACACCTAGACTTTTGTTTTGGAACCTGTCTTGTTTCCCCAGTTAGCTCGGATTGTTTGGCAGATGTGAATCCAGCAATCGTGCTCAGATCTGCGCCAAATCAATGGAATTGCCTGAATGAGGGGGTCTCGGTTCAATTGAAACGAACTCTGGAGCACATCAATTGTAGTGAGAAAGCAAAACGATCCAAGCTCGGCTATATCACAGTGTATTATGGATGTGTAATATCCATAACATATGGCATATATACGGCTATCGGAAGAGAAAATTATGAGTAGGGTGGGATGTCATTCCTCCCAGTAAATGTGCGTTTCATGTCAAATACGAAAGTGAAAGCATGTTGACTATTAACGAGAGCAGTTTATTCATTAGGAAAACTGACCGAGGTGCAGTCTTGAATTATTTGTTATTTCTCTCTATAATGTAAAGCCTATAATGCATAATTCTAGCCAAGAGCTAAGTATGAGAAAGTCCTACCTCTGATTTATACTTGGTGACGATGTCTGTGGGTGTATAAGCTTTCCGCTTATAATGTCTTGTTGCTCATTGCCATAAATTAAAATAAGGATGCAAGAGTCGCATGACAGCTGAGCGCGACTCTTAAAAAAAAACTTGAAAATCTGACCAATGTGAGGAGAGTTTACTCGCATGTGAATTGTTTCAGCTGTTTTTGGTCCGTTTAGAAACTTTGCCATGTGAAAGCGAACCACACCAATTACAAAGTGCAACTTTGTAACAATTTGAATGCCTGTTTCAGAACAAAACAGGTGTGAAAGCACCCTAAGATATTTAAGCTAGAGTGCTTCAAAACAGTTACAAAATTTGCATTTAAAAGATAAAAAACTGATATAAACATGTAAAGCTTGTAGTTTGGCACTTCCGCCAATATGGAGCAATGATCCATGTCACCTCAAACTACAGTTTGTCATCAAATCATTAACAATCAAATGCTCTCTAGAACCTGACATGCCCCGCCCCCTTCAAGATGCTTCTCATTTGCTTTTTATTTGATGCATTTGAGCTCAAACACTCTCACTGGCAGAGTGGTGATAAAAAAAATGCTATTGGCTGTTTTTTAAAAAGGGGAGGGGCTACACTATGTCTTGCCCTTTCTTCATGTTTTGGTTGATATTATGTCAAACATCAAATAAACATGCATATTTCAAAGCACTTCATGGGACCTTTAAAGAACACTTCTAGATACCTTTCAGTTGTTGGTGTTGAACTGGCATCTGTTCAATTGCTTAATTATTTGTTAAACCTTATTTAACTAGCAGCCTAGTTATCACTGAAACTCTGCAACAGCAGATTGTCAAGATGAAGGCCAAAGGGATGACCATTTTATTCATAGCAAGAGAAGTCACTTGTTCCAAATTAAGGTTATTATATTTTTACATTTTTAAAAAAGTATTTATTTTGGTACTATTTGTAATTTAGCAAAACCAAAAACACATTCAAAGGCAATGAATACGAGTAAAAATAATAATAATAATAAACAGGCATCTTCATATTAAAGATCATATAGTATATGCCATTAAACATGACTTGCTTACATTTTTAGAAAAGGCAAAAAATATAGAACACATTTTAATTCTAAAGAAAAATAAATAAACAAATAAATACATAAATAAATACAAATATATATATATATATATATATATATATATATATATATATATATATATATATATATAAGCACT
>CAIGQQ010005934.1:658121-668246 GCA_903798035.1 Danio albolineatus | reverse complement strand
ATATATATATATATATATATATACCATAGACATTACCATAGACATTTTATTCCACAATTCATTCAGAAATATACGTAGCTATAAATCCTACAGGTCTAAACTATTTTTACTTTTCAACTCTGACCGCAGACAGAAAAAATCATATTTTTAAAATGTGAGATAACTTTTCTTATTCCATTTATGCATGCATACAAACAGTACATACATACATATGTACTTGAGCTACACAATTGTGGCTAAAATGAGAATCGCAATTTTTTTTTGCTTAAAATAAGGTTCACTTTTATCTCACGATTCTATAGATGTAAAATAAAGGTTAATAAGTAGGCTATTATTATTGTTATTTCTCAAACATATGGTAAATCAACAACAATAATATTATGCGTAGGTTAAAATGCTAAATTTTGAAAAGATTTTGAATAGTGGACTTGAACAGTCTTTAAAATTGTCCTGGTCATTATTGAACGGTAAAGTGATGGAATCACAATACAACTAGCCTATTCATAATTTTGATATTAATTTATTATGTTTGAGACATATGCTTGCAATCTGTTATAGACAACATTATTAAACCATTTATTTTCAACTGGTAAAACCTAGGGTTTGGTATCATTTGGGGTTATGTCGATACTGGTGCTAAATTGATACTTTTAAAACGATACCGGTGCCTAAACGGCACCTGAACCGATACTTTTGAGACACAAAATTTTAGTGGATGACTCTACAAAAATATTTTATTTGACAAATTACTTTAATGAATTTAATTGAACAATATAATTGGCTTAAAGCATACATCAATTCATATTTTATATATTTTTATGAATTGCATTAATAGATTTCTTTTGATATTTTTTTTTATAGCATGAATGCAAGATTTGCAATATGCAATTAACATTACATTAGCTTACTACTAACCTGTGGAAAGGCTGTCATCAAAATCAGGGAACACCTTTTTTCTAGGGTTGGTTCTTGGGGCTACATTTACATGGACATCAATAATCTAATGATTTCTCCTAATCTGAATGAGACAGTAATATGATTAAGGTGTTCACATGAGTTGCTTTTTGAATATTCCTTTCATGATCCCATTTTACATGTTATAACACATCGAATCGAGATCGCGATTTTTTTACGATTAATCGTGCAGATCTACATGCATACATACAGTATACATACTGTACATAAATACATACATACATGCATACATACATGCATGCATACATACATACATACATACATACATACATACATACAGAATTGTGCAATTCAAAGCAGGTGAGTCTGCTGACATATCTGGAGCAACCAACTGTCTACATATTAATATTTATAATCTATGTATTAACATGTATGATCCTAATTCCCTGTCTTCAGTGAAGACTAGAAGGATGCTGTTATAATCCACTGAGCTGCAAGTGCTTGCAGTGTGCATTTTGTAGTTTTGTACCATCATGTCACTCGCTTCCAAGCACAGTATAATGGTCTGCAGCTATTATAAAACATGTTTACCACAAGCACATGCCTAAAAGGGTAAATGCAGCCCCTGCTGATCTGGCACCAAAATATGAAAAGAATGGACATCTATTGAAGAAGTGAGTGCTGACTTGGGCTTTAATGTTTAATCTGGTTATTCTGACAAGGCTATCCTCTTTTTTCCCTCTAGAGCCTCACAATGTGTTGTTGGTTGTCTAATGCCTCAGCTGGCAGAGTTTGCAGCAGGCCAAGATTAGTGAAGAGCTTATAATTAAATGCACCAAGTATCGCTGTAAACAGCACGTCTCCAGCAAGACAAAAAAAGCCACCTTGTGCGCCTGTCACGCCATTAAAGTAATGCTGCTGAACGATTGTAATGCTCCAAAAAAACCTATAAAATTCAAATAAATTGTGAATACCATGTCATAATTTACCCAACCTTATTCCTTTCAAAATTTTAAGAATCTCTTCATTTTGTGAAACACAAAAACAGATATTTATGGAATGTTTCAGATGCTTTTATCCAGTGGATATAACATAAGGAAGTCACTGAGATCCAAAATAATCAAGCTTAAAATGGGCAAAATTCTCTTTGAGCTCATTCTCACCATCTCAGATATCCAGTGAGAAATCCCAAAACAGGACCTTACTCAGATGTCAAATGTGTCAGAACAGGTGTAACCAAAAACTGCTGTCCTGCATAGTTTACCTCCAACTTCCTTCAACACACCTGCCTGGAGGTTTCAAGTATACCTGGTAAGAGCTCAATTAGCTGGTTCAGGCGTGTCTAATCGGGGTTGGAACTAAAACAGGACACCAGCCCTCCAGGATACCCCTGAGTTTGGACACCCCTGTGTTAGACTAACTTGGACTTGTCATACTTTAGTTGTCATAGAATTTGATTGCTTCTATTGCCTTAATTGTCAGTTGAGTCTTAGGCCTTTTTCAGGAAACTAAAGCTAAAAACACTCTAAAATCACAAGACTCACTGTTGACCAGACTCACTTTTTACCACTTGACCACTCCCATGGCTCTTGGCCCCAAACACTGCTACCAAGCCAAGCAATCACAGATCTTGTGCTCTGTATTGTTATACCACGTAGTTGCATTTTTTGAGAAGTGTGCATCAGGTACCAAAAAAAGTCTGAACCCAATTATCATTTATATTCACATGTAAATTATTCCACACAAAACTTTAAGCAACCAATGTGCCACCTTTAAATCTGGAGAAAGCCACAATGACTGTCATTTCACCAGAACTATCACAACTGTTTTTCTTTTTTGTTTTGTTTTAGTCTTGATGACATCTCTGAGAAGTAAGTGGACAAGCTTAAATATAAAATTGTATGACCTAAAATATTCATAAATGTACACACCACAGTAAGTTGCACACAGTGAGTATTGTTTACCTTGACTGAGATTCAAGCTTTTAAATGTTTACATTTCTCCTGTTGACCAGATTATTTCAAGTCTACACCATCTCTTTCAATCTGACTGAAAATTAATTTAGATTGGACCTGATCGGATTGGTTGAAGTGTTCACATTTAGACTTTCAGTCAGACTAATCCATCAATCTGATTATGCTTGGATTATTTCGGAGCATTTAACATAGCTATTGTTTATTGCACATTGCAATTACTTTTTGAAGCATGAAACCTATGGAATATGAATATAAACTACTAATAGCACTCTTCAAATATCCTCAAAGTTACTACTTATACCAAAGTTTACAATAATGTGAGTGAACAAATGCTGACAGAGTCATTTAGACAAACTATTCCCTTAACCCATCAGCATTTAGACGAATTAATTATTTCTAATAAACATTACGTCCTGCTAAAATGTCGCCCTGCATTAGAGTACGCAAAAGGAATAGAGGTTGTTTCCTGTATATAATCACTCAAATTGGCAATATCTAATTTAATCCATGACAGAGCCTCTATAAGAGGTGCGAGGGATCTTTTAACTGGAACAAATTTACTGCTCAACAAAAAATGCCACAACTGGAAAAAATAATCTCAAAAACGCTGAGCTGAGATAATGTATTTGTATTTATATACATCACGCAAGAATACAATTTGTTGTTAAAAGTTAATTCTCTCCAGCATGGCCACTAATCTCATATTTTAACTTATAACAGTTCTCTGATATGCTGCATTCCTGTGACCATGACAGCATGTGTGAGTGTGTGTCAGCTGCACCAGAAGCTACTGAGGATTTCCCATTAAAAGAGGGATCAAGTTCTCATTCCAGTTTCTCTCTCACACACACACACACACACACACACACACACACACACACACACACATACACAGAGAGAGAGAGAGAGATAGACATGTCCACTGTCTCTCTAGATAGAACTTTAGATCTGTTACAAGTGAACAGGTGCACCATTTCAAACAGCAAACAGCAATGGCCGTTCATGTCCAGCATAAGACATGCATTTCATCATTATAGGAGAACAAAAAATGCTCTACCTGACAAAAGTTATGTCGCATGTCCAAGTTTTAGGAACAACAAATAATAACTTGACTTCTAGTTGATCATTTGGTATCAGAAGTGGCTTATAAAAAAGGCAAAGGCTTCTAGATTACACTAATTTTACCAAAATAAAATATGACCATGTCTTGATTTTTAATTATTTAATTAAGACAGTAAGGTCTGAGTTTGCTTAGACAAAAGTCTTGTCACTGTACAGAAATAATGTACAGTATAGAATATAAAGTCATGGTGCAGTGGGAAAAGAGTAGTATTGTAAATAACTCCCATGAGCTTGGACAACGGCATCCATGCATTTCTGTAGTGACTCAAATACCTTATCAATAAAGCCATCTGGAATGGCAAAGAACGTGCTTTTGCAGAACTCTTAGAGTTCATCAAGATTCTTTGAATTCATCTTCAATACCTCCTCCTCCACCTTGTCCTTCGTTGTTTTCAGAAACTTTGATGTGGAGTCTGAAGTATGAGAAAGAGTGCTATACTACTGAAGAATTTGCCCTCTCCTGTGATTTATAATGTAATAAGAAGCACAAATGCCTTGATTCTGTACCTCAGGCCATCAATGTTACAGCACCGTCCACTCTGCAGATCTCTTGCAAGCCCACATACTGAATGTGACCCTAAACCTTGATTTTTCCTTCACCAAACTTGACTGATTTCTTTGAGAATCTTGGGTCCTTGCAGGTTCCAATAGGTATTTTGCAGTATTTGTGATGATTGGGATGCAGTTTAACACACATGATTCATCAGAAAAGAATCTACCTTCTGCCACTTTTTCAAATAACTAGAATGAATGTATCATTTGTTGCTCTTACACTGGGATTGACAACAAGACAGGTAGTGTACATTAAAACACTATAGGCATGTGATGAGTCACTTATCTCATGAGACAAGATTAGAAATTCGATTTTAGACCTGCTTAAAAAAAATCCCCAATATATAGGAGAAAGTTATCTTTTGTTGAACTGAAAAACAGAAAATTCTGAAAACAACTTTTCTACTACTTTACTAGGTGAGTCATCAAAAGTCCATATTTTTTTGCAGTGAAAATGTCGATGTTTCCTGTTATTACTTTGGCTCTTTCAGCTGATGTTGGACGCTTAGTTACAAAGACATGTGTTATCCATGTTTGAATTTCCATGTAAAGTGAATTGCTTTCCATTCTCTTAATAGACTCAGTTTTTAGGAAAGAGCTGTGGTTCCATTTGCATAGAGATTGTGCACTCTCAGAAATAAATGTACAAAAGCTGTCACTGAGGCTGTGCTTTTTCAAGGGTTACAGATTTGTGCTTTTAGGAACTAAATGTGTAACATAAAATATGTACCCTTTAGGTCATAGGTCTCAAATTTGATTCCTGGAGGGCTGCAGCTCTGCTAATCAAACACAGCTGATCCAACTAATCAAGACTACTAGACTATTAGCAGGTGTGAGTGGGAGGCAGTTGGAGCTAAACTGTGCAGCTAAGTTGTGGCTCTCCAGGCTATATGCTATAAGACAGCTAGTGTTTTCCAGCCAATGATGAACTACCGGTGAAAGGTTAATGTGACTAGTTTTAATTTTATAAGGTTGCCTTTACATCATTGACATTGTAATGTAATAGGCTGCATACACACTAGTGTTGTCAGTGGAAGCTAGGATAGGGCATAAACTGCACTGAAAATACTGAGGTAAAATAAATGTTCATATTTTAAAGACATGGTGGGGAAAAATGGAATTTAATGCAGTGTTCTTGTCTGAGATCCACTAAATATTGTATATCTATCAGGCATTGTAGATCACTGATTTTTAAAGAAAACAGATCTTAAATGTAGCGATTTTATAAGCGTAAGCGCTTAGGGCGGCTGACTGAAAATTAAAAGTTTGTGTGCATATACCCCATTGAGGCCCCATTCACACTAATACATTTTAGTTTTTTAAAACAGCATTTTGGAATGAAAACGACCTGCGTCCACATTGGCGTTTCACCCAGCATTACTGAACAACTCTCCGATGAAAATGCACATTACGTGACCACATAGACACTCTGGCATGCACTGCAGCAATGAGAGCTGTGCATGTTGGACTGTTTATCAAGGATCTACCGCTTGATTCAATCTCACTATATTTGTTAAACGTGATATTTAATTCATCTTGTTGTCTATATCTAACAAAATATTCCATGACTTTGGTCTTTTGAATCTATTACTTTTTCTCAGGTAACATGTTTTGGCTGAGCGCAAATATAAGTTACTATATTAATTTATGTAACATTTGATTGATTGCTTGCCTTTATTTCCCATAATGTATAAACTTATTGTATGTTATACTTTTATAATGGCCATTATTAATTATTAAAACTGATATTCAGCAAAAGAGGGTATGTTTTGTATTTTCAATAAAAATGAAAGGAGGCAGTAATGTTATAAGGTCCGTTTCGTAATGCATACAGTGAAGATGACAGTCATATAAATATGTAGCTACATGTACATGACGCCTCAACATTTTCGGTGTCTGTTAAGTTGCTAATATCAAAATAAAAAATAGGCAGTTCCTCATA
The DNA here is from genome assembly GCA_903798035.1 of Danio albolineatus. NCBI lineage: Eukaryota > Metazoa > Chordata > Actinopteri > Cypriniformes > Danionidae > Danio > Danio albolineatus. Next base: position 661,739 of record CAIGQQ010005934.1, on the reverse strand, counting down.
TCATGTTTTCATTTTATTGTTAAGAAAGTGAAACAATGTAGCCAGAGTGATGTGAAATTCACATTGTGAATGAGGTTATAAAGTACACTGTGCCCTTTAAAGATTTACCCGATGTGTCCTCTGAAGTTTGTTTTCCATATCAAACTTGCGAAGTCTGAACTTACAAGGAGAGGATGAAAGACTGAACTTTGTTTAGGCTACTTAATATTGAGGAAAAAGCCACAGTCAGATAGGCGAACGTCTGCAGCCCCGCATCTGTTTTCAAATGTCTCCGTTTTCCCCCATCCACACTGACACGGTGCAGCAGCATTTTAAAATGAAAACGGGCTCTTCAGCATTTTCAAAAAGCTCTGTTTTTGGGGCTGGAAAACTACGGTGTAGTGTGTTCAGATGGCGTAACCATAACAAAACTTACGCATTTTAAAACTAAAACATATTAGTGTAAACGTGGAGTTTGACACCATTGCTTTAGGTAGTAATATATAACTTTAAGGAACCAATATAGATCCTTCAGTACTAATATGCAGTATTTAAGCCTTTACTTATCTAAAATGTTCAAAAAATAATGAAACAAAAAATATCCAGGCACCATTTTAAAAGCAGAAAAATATTTCACTTTCAAATATGGTAACATTTTCTAAAATGACACCAACATTAGAAAATGATACTTTTCTATGTTCATTTTGCATGAAAGCTGTACACACTTAGGGTACAACCGTTGTCCTTCGGGTCAATTATCTGCTATAAAACCTTTTCTAGATTACAAAAACTACTGGTACACACAAGCACATTCCAACACATACCTCGCAAACAAGGACACCCAATAAGAATCTGCTGTTTTAACTTTTATGAACACTGTCTTGATAAAAACCTAATAAATATACCCTTTAGTCAAAACCGAGTGTTGCACACTGGATAAACATTGATGAAATACTCCACATGATGAGGGAAAACCTAGACATTGACAGAGTTTGTGATGGAGATACTGTAAGGTTGTTTCTTCATGCAAAATAAATTTGAGGAATGAAAATAAATTTAGCTGCTTTATTTTACAGTTTTTGTGAAGTATTTTAACCTGAAGGGTGAATGGTGTATACAGACTTCTAAGACAACAGAAAGGTTAAGTACAAAAGATCACCATTCGAGTAACACCTTTTGTACCTTTATTTCTGAGAGCATAATAGTGTACTGTATAGCACTTACAACGCTTGAATATCCTTCACCTTTCTTTCATTTCGTGCTTCATTTCTTATTTCCACCAGGAAACCGAAATATCGCCACACACACATTTTCAGTGTTGCAGAAACACCTCACGAGATCTCATGTCACTAGATTTTTCATGCTCCTAGAATTCACCCAACATATTATTGCGACTTTTTCAGAATCACAGCTGACAAAGCACATACTGTAGTCTCCACAATGCACAGAATTAAAGTCTCTGTGCACAAGAATAGCTTCACGTTTTTTATTTTCAGTGGTTTTTAAGCATTTTGCGATGTTTTGACCCAAGAGTTGAAAGCATTTTAGCAGATGAGCTGAGACAACGTTGTTCCTGAGTGCCTGCAGACACGAGTGTGAGACAGGCTATAGTGAAGAGCACTGCTGGTGGATGAAAGACTGCCTGGTGACATAAGGGATGAAAAAAAAGAGAGACTAAGTGTTTTTGTTTATGCGTGTGTGTGCATGTGTGTGTGTGTGTGTTGGTAAGTGGACTGTTATTGCACCTGAGGTGGAGGAATATGTTGGCTTGTGCATATAGACTTGCGGTTGTTGCGTAATATAAATCCATTTTGTAATAGAAGGAAGTGTCTTCAGAGTGTATGTATGAGACATCAAGGAAGAAAGGAGTAAACGCAGGTTGTGAATGTGTGAATGTGTGTGTTTACTGCTGATAGGATTTGTGTCTGCATTTTTTTGTCTGCTCAGTAAGGTTGCTGTGAATGGTTCATTTGACAAATTCCATTCTTTCACAGAAGCACTAAAAATCTGCTTTACTGCAATAAGCCATTTGTACATTAAGCATGATGTATGATGTGTATGATAAATTGGACTTTTTTTTTCTCTTTTTAAAAAGACATTTTTAATCGAATGGGCTCTATGCACAGCTAGAGTTTTAAAGGAATGATAAACTTCCAGTGACAGCTTAATGTGACTATTTTAAATTTCACAAAGTTGTTTTTATAGCATCGATATTGTAATGTAATTACAATAAATTCAGGTAAATAGACTTAAGCATTTATTTAGTTGTTCAAGCGTAAAACAAAGATTCAAGACCATTGTAACCATTAGCGCCGTCAGTAGCAACAGGCTAGTGCAGAAATTCCATTGAAAATACTGGGGTAAAAAAAATATTTCATATCTGGTCATATTTAAAGATATGGAGGGGGAAATGGAATTTAATGCAGTGCTTCTTGTCTGCTTTGAGACAGATCTGAGATTTTTAAAGAAATCTTTTAAAAAGGGCTGCCTGGCTGAAAATTAAAGAACTTAAAAACTAAATGCATGTGTCAACAAGCACTGATTAAAGTGTCAATCAACTGTCTGCAAAATTTGTGAATCTTTTTACATATAATATGTCACTTAACTATGTATATAGGAAATAGTATATAAATATATTATATTTATCATTGATATCGCGATGTGCACATTCGCAATAGTCACATCGCAACATATTCAACGTTGTCTAAATTATACAGTAGTTGACCAGGAGCTACAGAATTGTAATTAAATACTGTATTTATAGTGCTATTCAAATTGGAAAATTTGTGCATATTGCAATATTTATTGCAGAAAAATAAAATATCCCAATATCATTTTTTTCCAATATCTTGCAGCCCTAATTTATATATTTTTTGTTTTGATGTAAAATGGTTATATATACGTATAAGTGAACGTCAGAGAACATTACAACTTATTAGGAAGTATAAATAATAATAAATAAAAAACAGTTCACAGTCTGAGTTTTGATGGTCGATCAACAGAAATGATACAGTAAAGTATACATAACTTGTACATGTCAACTTATTCTACCTTGTAGCCTAAAAGTCTACTAATAATCTATCAATAAGCAATAAATTCTAATAGTCAGGTGGATGTCAGTCTTTGATATTTGTGTTTTAATAACTATTTGTGCTTTAATAAATGCAAGAAAATTGCTGATATTAAAGTTTGATCCTATAAAATAACCATAAAATATGCACGAGAAGAAGAAAAAAAGATTTTATTCATGTGGATTCCCACTGAAATTACTGGATTTTACTCACAACCATTGGTTTGAAACTGAACTGAATTTATTTAATTAGAACTGCATCAGCATTATATCACTACTTCCCTGCCTGCTTCCCATGTATGCCTGCCTGCTATGCTAAATGTTTCCACAATCTGAAATAATGTAATGGCTTTTTATCCTCTTTTTTCATCCATGTTACGATGCTTTGACACAAGCTACATTATTAAAAAGGCTATAGAAATAAACAGTTTAGTCCTAAACACATACTTGATGTGAATATAAATTCCCCCAAAATCACCAAATTCTACAAATGTTCATCTGGAGCTGTTTCATTAATGTTTATTATTATTATTATTATTATTATTATTATTATTATTATTATTATTATT
>CAIGQQ010005934.1:612912-658111 GCA_903798035.1 Danio albolineatus | reverse complement strand
ATTATTATTATTATTATTATTATTATTATTATTATTATTATTATTATCATTATCATTATCATTATTATTATTATTATTATTATTATTATTATTATTATAAGGATAGAATAAATAGTATACATTAGAAAAAACAGAAAATAAATTAGCAAACAGTTTAGCCTATTAAAGTTAATAGCTATTATAAAGAAATAGAATCAAGGTATCAAATCTTACTAACATTTTCTGCACTGTATAACTTAAACATTCTGATTAAAAAGCAGCGAATGACTCTTTCATTTAGATTTTTCATTGGATTACATTAAATAACAGAGGTGTAACTTTAAAAAAATGCATACATCTAACATTATAATGACATATGGAATGCGTAGAGTGAGGATCGACTCATTAATGTTTATTGCTCTTCAGAGACAGATTGAAAATATGGGAGAAATACGGAAAATACATTTACGGGATGATGGTCAGATAGAACTGTAAACTGTACTGTAAATAAACCAACCACAGAACCATATGGTTGTGCCCCTAATAATCTGATTTTTAAAATGTCAAGTTCAGCAAGAGTTTTATGAATTTAATGCAACAATATGATGAACGGCTCGAATTTAAAGAATACTGAGGTCAGCAGAATTCATTTTTTATCAAATTCACAGTCAAATGAAATTCAATTTAGCTGAGCTTTGCTCTTCATGACTTTCCTCAGCTTCATCTCATCTGACTGAACTTCCTTTCTAATAAACTGAAAGCCAACATAACAACCTTAAACCTTTACGTAATGACTAATTTGCCCATAGTATCCATGCACACAATCCTACTAAAGCACCGGCACAGTTATTAGGAGTAAATACAACGAGCATCATGGGTCATGAGATCTTTTGATTGAATACAAAAGTCACTACAGCACTGGAGAAATGTTTCCTCTATTTGTCCACCACGCGGGTGCCTGCAGGGCAGCTGAGCAAACAAACACTTATTTCATGCTTGAACACGTTTAAGCCACTGGACATGAAAAAAGGAATGGAAAAAATGCAAAATAAAGAGAAAAAAACTGTTTGCATGTGTGCAGAGAAAACATCTTAGCATTAGGGGAAATAGCAAGGAATTCTATGAGAATCAGCATGTGTGGGTGAGGAGAGATAAGGTTCATACAAACCTTAACAAGCTCAAACACCATATTTCTCAGTATTAAACTATTTATGAACATTATCGAACTGTATATTACATCTGCACAGTCGTGTTTAGAGAGAGTAGTCTCCAGAAACTGCAATGTTCCAAAATGAACACTTCAACACCTCTCTTACCCTACTTAATTAGTTGAATGAATAATTTTTACAGCTTAGTTTCAATGAAAAAGTCATTTTAGTGGAAAGGAAATTCTAAATTATGTAAATCGGAGCATGTCTTCATAACACAACGGATTCTTTTATATGAAAGTCTCAAGGGAATTTTTTCATTCTTCTTGATATCAAAGCTTAAATGCATCATCCACACATGACTCTGCATCTACTTGACATGGTGAATAAAAGACCCCATTCATCCCATCAAAGACACGTTTTCTGATTGAGCTACAGTCCTAGCATTATTGTTTCAGCTGAAATAATGTGTAGCATTTTTCATTTCTACATTTAAACAACAGGACTTGTCATACCAGTCACATATTTTGACATTTTTTGGTTTATTGTTTGATCTCCGTGACCATCAGCACTGTAAATGTTTCTGTCTTCATGTCAGGCTTGGAAATGTGTGCGTGCTTGTTCATATGAGTCTACACTGTGTGGGCAGCTGAGAGGGCTCAAGATGGCCACAGATGTTATTACTGCCTCGGGGTCTCTATCTCCCTTTGTCTCTTTTTTTTCTCCCTTCTTAACAGACAGCCACACAGTAGCACAATTAGAGACAGCATTTTACCATATGACACGTGCATACAGCACACTCAAAGGCACACGTGTTTGACTGTCATGGCTGTGACTTTCCATTGATTGTTATATTGTCATATAGTGGCTATTTTCTAAAACATACACCGAAAGGAGGAGGAAAAGATTAAGAAAATACTGCAAAAGTGGATGAGGTGTAATTACCAACATGGGTTCATTGTAAAAAAGGTACCCCCTTATACATTTCTGGAGAGCATGAATTGTGAAGCTAGAGGTACTTATGGATGCATTTCTTCTTTAAAATCAATGCTACAGGACGACACCGCCGATGGCTTCTGTTTCTTTTTGCGCTACCATCTGACAGTTACTTCCGTATGAATGGCTTTTCTGCTGCTACCAGTTTGCCCAGTAGCTCGACTTGTACGACGGCAACCTTGAGATGCAGAGTAGAGTTGACTGTGTCGACTAGGATAGGGTCTATAGATGATGCCATCGTCCATTGCTGATGAGCGATAGACATCACGATGCTGAGCCAGCATCGCAGATCTTCCGCCCTACCCCTGTCGCAAACTTGCTCGCGAAAAATACACCCTTTACACTAATACTTCTTAGTTTTAAAATGGCATTTAAGAACAAAAATGATTCACACAACCCTCCGTCCACTGAAATTGCACATCACGTGGCCACAGAAACACACACACAGACACACACACTCTCATGCGCTCGTCTGAGCTCCAGAGAGTAGTGCACGTCAGACAGTTTATCAAGGATGTACCGCTGGATCGTGTCTCACTATAGTTGTTAAACATGATATTTACTTAATCTTGTCTCTAATGGCCTCCACCTTGTAATCTAATGACTCTTCTGTCTTTTGAAACTATCAGGTAACGTGTCACAGCATCACTACACCACTTTCATCTTTCGCTTTCATGCTTAAACCTCAGATGCTGTTGGTTGGTTCCTGTTGGTTGTGCAACTTTTTTACCAACCAAGTTTGTCTACACCATTATAACGACACAGATCACTCTACCTATTCATGCCGGAGTCCCGTAAAAAAAGTGCTTGACTGGTGTTAATTTGTGTGTAACTTGTCTTTATTTAATTTTTGATTTGGTTACGGGTAAAACAAAGACCATGCGGGTCAGGTGGTTGAAACGGTGGGCTACAAATAATTAATTTGCTGTGAATTCATTAATTTTTCATAAATAATTAATTTACCACCGCCTATGACAACGATGCCATCGTCCATCACAATGTTTCACATTAAACATCTTACGATGACAAACCGGCCCAACCCTAGTGTCAATATGATATGAGTCTGGCAAGGAATGGTTCCAGAAAGCATGTAAAACAAAAACAAAAGGTAAAAAATACAATAAACACTTTTTCTGGCTTACTTTTGAAAACAGTGTTGGTTAGATTTAGGGATAGGGGATGATTGGGTCAATCGGTGCTTTTGAAAACACTATCGGTTGGGTTTAGGGAAGAAGGTGCTTGGGGGCGTTGGTCATTCAGTCAGTCAATCAGTCGATAATAGACTCTGGTTGATTTATGTGAGGATTTATGTGCCATGAATGGCACTCGCAAAACAAAACAAAAAACATAGCTCCTAAGACAATTTCGCTATCTCCACAAATGTATACAGGGGTACGTATCAATAATAAGCCTAGGTTGGTAATAACTGATATCAATCTGGGCTGAGATGAGCCCCATTTTGCAAGACAGAGTATGTAAAATTCACAAAAGCAGTGGACCCAACACTAAACCTTTAGGAACACCATGCAAAACAGATAAAGAAAAGTTGGTATTTCTGTACAAAAATGAACCGATGACTACCTTTCAAATCTGTTACAACCACTGTAAGTACAGATAGTGCCAAACCATGAAAAGGAAACTGATGTGCTTACAGTATATATTGTGTTGTATATAAAATCAAATGCAGAGGTGATATCCAGAAGTTTACCTGCACCTGTGTCTGCTAAAGTGCGTGTCAATAGTTTTTACTTTTATTAAGCCAAAATAAAATTAAAATAATTATAAAAATATTTAATAATAATATCAACATCGTAACGGATACACAACACAATGTACATTATCATCAATGTTAATTTATTCAGGGTAACTGCTTTTAATCAAGTAAGTGTGGAAGTGCTACTGGCATTCTGGCAAAGACTGCTTATGTCATGTGGTTATATAAATATGCTAGTAGTATACCTCAAATATGTCTCTACATTTGATATCAAAAGCAATTGTGTTTTAAGTGCAACTTTCAGATACACCTCCTGGCACTAAACAAGAAACATGCACTTATGTTTTAATAGCATTTGGGTAATGACACTAAAATCTAAGAGCAATTAAAAGGATTTTATACAGTTTATGCACAAAATGCACACACAATGAGTTTTGTCATACAAGTCGGCTTACCAAAGCTTGCAAATGGACAAACAATTTCACACACTCATCATTATTGCCCTTTATTGAATGGAAGTATTTTTGCTTCGTATGCCACTTAATTAGGCCTGATGTTCTATTCACTCCCAATAACTCAATTGAGAGAGGTGACACTGAGGCTGTTTTTTTTAAAATGTATACCTTATTCACCACAGCTTCACTCCCTCATACAGTATACTGTACTCATACAACAAGCAATTTCCCCCATTTAAGTGCCACTTTAGCTCACATCCCATAGTGCATTTACATAACAGCCCATTCAAATCCAGTGACAGCCAAAATCTGAGCGACATTTTCAAAACCTCATAGCAAACAATCACGAATAATAGAGGGTTGCTAAGCACACATACGCACACCCACCAACACTTACAGATACAAACACATGCTCCAATATATGCACCAGATGCAATTCTGCATTTATGGAAAGGGATAAGTACAGCCATCAGAGATTGATAATAAGGTGTGGTTATGGTCTCATATCTACCAGATGAGTGAGTCATAATGAGGAGGGAAAAACAAAAGAGTGTAAAATGATAAAAGGATAAAGCAGACAAAGAAAGAAGGAGGCAGATAAAAAGGCAGATGTTATAGAAAATGGGTGCTTTAGCAGCGCCAAACAATCTTATTATCATCAAGCCTCAGGCAGAATTTCATAAGCCAAAAAATAAAACTTTTGTTTATAATTCACTTTAATAGTGTCAACCAGTTTTTGCCTCATTTGATATAATATTGTTTGATTTGTTTTGTTTTTTTTCTCAGAAAGTTCAAAACAGTGTGGCATAACTGTCTTAATAAATAAAAAATTCATTCATTCATTTTCTTTTCGGCTTAGTCTCTTTATTAATCTGGGGTTGCCACAGCGGAATGAACCGCCAACTTATCCAGCATTTGTTTTATGCAGCGGATGCCCTTCCAGCTGCAACCCATCTCTGGGAAACATCCATACACACTCATTCACACTCACCCAATACGGACAATTTAGACTTCCCAATTCACCTATACCACATGTCTTTGGCCTGTCGGGGAAACCGGAGTACCCGGAGGAAACCCACGCAACCACGGGGGGAACATGCAAACTCCACACAGAAATGCCAACTGACCCAGCCGAGGCTCGAACCAGCGACCTTCTTGCTGTGAGGCGAACGTGCTACTCACTATGCCACCATGGCGCCCCTAAATTAAAAATAATATATACAATATAATTTGTATTCATTTATGATTGTTTACACATTGAAATTACTTAAATTATCATTGTAACTTGCACAAATGCTGACCAAGTTTTTTACATGTACTACTTGACAAAAGTCTTGTCACTTGTCCACGTTTTAGAAACAACAAATGATACTTGACTTCTAGTTGACTATTTGGTCTAAAAAAAAAACAGCTTAAAATGAAAGCCAAAGACCATTAGATTAGGCTTAGTTTACCAAAATAAAATATGATCATGCCTTGATTTTTAATTATTTTATTATTTAATCTGGAATGGCAAAGAAAGTGTTCTAGCAGGACTCCCAGAGTTCATAAAGATTCTTCGGATTCATTTTTAATGTTCCTTCTTAATGCTCCTAAGATGCTCCTCCTTCATCTTACCACAGACATGCTTGACAATGTTCATGTCTGGTGACTGGGCTGGCCAATCCTGAAGCACCTTGACCTTCTTTGCTTGCAGGAACTTTGACGTGGAGGCTAAAGTATGCGAAGGAGCACCATGCTGAAAAATGCCATCTCCTGTGGATTGTAATGTAATGATCAGCCCAAATGTCTTAATACCTCAGGCTGTTGATGTTGCCATCCACTGTTGCCATACTGAATGCAACCCGATAATTTTTCCATCACCAAACTTTACTGATTTCTGTGAGATTCTCATGTCCATGCGGGTTCCAACAGGTCTTCTAAAGTATTTGTGATGATTGGGATGGAGTTCAACAGATGATTCATCAAACAAAAATCTACCTTCTGACACTTTGCCAAATGGTTAACTTGAAATCAAGGTATTATTTGCTGCTCTTACAACTGGGATCGATGACGACTTTTTTCAGGTAGTGCACAAGTGGGTTTCTTTAAGCATAGGCTGGCTTTTCTTTTGGTTTTTAAGCAAAATGATTAGCCCTCTTGTGAAATCTAAGTGATTAAATGAATAATTAAATGATTAATTATTGAAATTTTTGGTGGGACAAATTCTTAAAGAGGTCAATATTATTGACTTTAAAAATCATTTAGAAATTTTAAAAGTGCTTTTATTTAAGCCAAACAAAAAGAAATAAGAGTTTCTACAGAGCAAAAAAATATAATAGGAATTACTGTGAAAATGTATTTGCTCTGTTAAACATCACTTCAACTGTGTATTATTAGAGAGAAGTAATGTTAGCTATTTATTTGCACCTGAAGCCCCGGGCAAACTTCTTCATGTTGTTATTGATTTATCCTTTCATTCATGTTTCCATCCATGGCATTCTATCATTCATGCAGTATTAGTAGAGCATTTCTGTGCTGACTGTGTGCTTTTATTCCGTGGCAGAGAGAACAGAGCGTTCGTTCCGGTCAGCGCATGATGATGTGTTTCTGAAGACGCTTTCTCGTCAGACTCTGCCTGCCGGCTGCTGAAATAAGCACAATGTAAAGGAACAGATCTAGAACGATCAGCTCATCAGCTCACTAAAGTCACAAACCTGGAAACACATTGAGGAAATTTCCTGCTTTAGTTCAATTCCCGGTTTCCAGATACTTCATTTCCCGAGGGAAAATTATGCATTCCTTTACACACGCAAACATAAACCTGTGGATGTCTGCACACACACACTTCAGCATGAGATGAAATGCTCAACTGACTAGTACGTTTTGCTCTTGTAGAAAGATAATTCTAATTAAAATCCAGTCGCTTTATTATACTTACATTTTTGATGAAAGTTTTCTGCAGTTTAGAGCAGTAAACAAACACAAATCAATAATCAAGCTGAATCACACAAGCTGTAATCTGCACTGAATATCAACACAGCTGTAAAGCTAATCTACTTTACTGCAGTATGATACAGATGATATAATGAAGACGTTAATATAGTGTAACACATATTTCAGACAAGTCCAAAGCTGTTACGACAACAACCATCAGTTCTAGAAACCAATTTGTATGAACAAATTAGATGATGCAACCAGTGGTCAAAGTACAGGCAGTTAGAGGAGGATCCCATAATTACAGTCATTGCTAATGTAATTTTTAAAAACATGTTGAAACTGACTGACATTACATGATGTAGACAAAAAAGAAAAAAAATATAATATTAAATGATTTTCACACAACTGGTCTAACATAGATTCTGGTGTATTTACTGTTTGTTTATTCAGATTAATATTTTAAGTACACTAAAAAATATTAAGTGAAGCTACAATGTTTTTTTTAAGGTAAGTGGTTGTTAATGTGATTATAAATGTATATAAACAAATTAAATTTAGTAATGTTCAACTTATTTATTTATTAATTTTTTGTTAAAAAAATCTTTCAATATAAATTGTTTGCAACCACTTACATTAAAACTTCAAACTTCGAATTTGATCTAACTGTATACCTCCTCAGGTCATGTCATTAGGTCATGTCATAAGAACATTTTCAGTAGAATATAAAGAAAATTTTTAAACAGTGGCCCTTGTTGATTCAATTAATGCATTCATTTTGTTTTGTCTATGTTTTTTTCTTCTTCTTCTTCGTCTTCTTCTTTTCTTTTACGAGTCTCAAATTGCCAGTAGCTCTTGACTTGCATTTTATGAATCACCAAGGACTGTTACAGATAAAAATCTTCTTTCATCTTTTACTGAAGTTTAGTCGAAGCCACTCAAGCAGTATGTCATTCATAGGTATGTCACTGTGAATCAACATCTTTGATTTTACAGAAAGTTCAAACGCTGACTCTTGTATAACACAAACTGAGGGTTCTGTGTTCTCAAATACACTGATTTATCATCACGATGTAAATAATTGTGTGTGTAAATCAACAAATAAATAAAAAACACCACAACACTGATAAAAGTCACAGCAATTCAGGAAGTGGAAACTAAAGCCTAGACATATGGCATTTACAAGATGCTGATATATAAAGGCAAAAGGGAAGATACAGATGAGAAGTGAGAGTTAAGGAGTAAAGGGAACAGAGTGCAAGTATAAAAAAAGGAACTATTCCAAAACAAATTCAGTGGTAGTGAAAGTGCTTAATAAATAACTTACATAAACCTTGCAGAATTTCCAAAATGTAAATTAATTTATAAAGTAAGAGTGATCATACAAAATGCAAGGTGTATTCTATTAAATACTGCCCTGAATAAAATAAATGTATGGATATATCTATATACAGTATATATATATATAATTTAATGATACAAGTATGAAAACATAATATCTGTTAGATCTTAATTTGGACAACTTTAAAGGGGATTTTTAGATTCCAGATTTTCCAATAATTGTATCTTGGCCAAATTGTATAATCCTATACAGTAGTATAGTAAAGGAACATACTGCAAAGGATTATACAATTTTTGGCCAAGATACATTTATTGGAAAATGTGGAATCTGAAAATCTCTCTTAAAGTTTTCCAAATTAAGATCTTAGAAATGCATACTGAAATGCATAGAAATGCATAAGTGAAGTTTACAAACTAATTTCGAGAGGATCATATGATATGATTGACCGCGGATAGTCTGATCATTCTAAACTCACTATAAATAGCCCAACTAACATTACTCCTTCATCTTTGTTTTTTGAAGAATCCCCCCATCCACCCCTTTCCTCTTTTACCAGGGGGAGCTCTCGAGAACTACCTGATCTCATACCCCCTTACATGCTCGCTGACCAGACAGAAGCCCTGGGCTCAATTATTTCTGAGCTCAGGGTTCTCTCCCTGGACAGCATGCCAAACCTGCTGATATCATCAAGCAATTTCTACTCTTGAGTGAACTCTTGAAACAAATATTATGTTTTGATACATGTTTGTAAAATAAAAATATCTTTACGGAACATGATCTTTGTTTAATGTTGTAATGATTTTTGGCATAAAAAAGAAAAATCAATAATACTGACCCATACAGTTTAATTTGTACAACATTTTTTTCCAGCATTTTGTGCTCTTGAACTCCTTTCGAAAATGACTGTACAGTATGATTTTGAGAGCCATCTTTTCACACTGAGAAAATCTGAAGGTCTTGTTTGCAACGTTGAAATGCTCACTGAAGTTCCAGATGGAAAAAAAACATGAGGATAAAAGAGCCAGGGGTAAAAACTTTTACTTATTTTGGCTGAGCATCTTTTTTTTTTTCAGAAGCTTCCCAGACGACAAAATTTATCCCCAAAATTTAATTGCCCCATTGTTTTCCTAGGAGCATCAGTGAGCATTCAAACTTTCTGCAACAGGCATTTTGTATGATCTCTTTTATTTTGGTAAAATAGTTAACAATTTGAAGACTCTGCAAGGTGTGTGAAAACTTTTGACTTTATCTGTATGAAGGACAAAAAAAGATTGTGATGAAAAGCAGGAATCAGCATGAGAGTAATAAAGTGTCAGTGTTGGCGGAGCCCCTGCAGCTGCTGTCACATGATCACATGTTTGGTCTCCGGCCGATGACGAGGTCAGGAATATTTTTGATCTCTGCCAGTCTCATGCCATCCTCTCTCTCCATGAAAAACACACTCCCTTCCTCTCCCTACTCTGGCAGGGAGTCTCTGTGTAATTAAGACTCCAATGAAAGCTTGTTAACTAGCTGTTGTTTTGCTGTGGCGATCTCTGAATCAGGATTTTAAAGCCATGGTTTTAACAACTCCATCTTCAGTGACACTCAGAATAAAACATGAAATTAAATTTGTGACTTATTATCTACTAACTTAGACCAATTTTTAGTTTTACATCAGTTTGCAATACGTTGTAAACAATAAAAATAGTAAGAATTCTGATTGAAAAAGTCAGAAACTATATTTTACACCACAGACCTGTTCTCAAATCGGCATGTTCTTGGGCTGCAATTATCCATATTTATATTAACTATACTTCTGAATTTACAACACATAAAAAAGTGACAAAACTGACAAAACTCTGAAAACTACTGTAATATTTAATATTTACGAGACTCCACTGAGTAATTTTAAATTTAAAAGATAAAAAATACTGAATCACTTTAAAGTATTAAAATGAACAAAAACAAAAACAATAACATTTTCTTACATATTATTTCTGTTTTGTATAATGAACAGTAACAGCAAGTGTTTAAGTAACTGCATTCATAAACTTCAAGTGTTGTACTTCAGGTACTTGAATGTATATGTAAACTTTTGACTTTTTAACTTACATTGAAGCATAGGCTCTTGAATTTAACGTTTCCCTTATATTTACTACTGCCAATCAGTTTTAATGGACTGTGTTTAAACTTGAACCAGCAATTATTAAGTAAAGTTTTTCCTTTCTTTTACCAGCTTGTAATGCCTTTTTATTATTATGCCTTTGTTTATTACTGAGCAATTCATCTCAATTAGGATCTTATTGTGCAGTCTTCCAGCCTCAGTGATGTGACTAAATAGTTTCATAGAACAAAAACCTCAGAAGCGTTGCTAAAATCTGATACTTAAAAAAATCTATTCCAGTACAAGTTCAGAATTTGAAGAGCACTGGGCTAAATGAAAAAAAATATATATTAATTATCACACTTGATTGTAATCACAGCCCTAGAATACCAATGTGAGGTACTGTATGTGTTTCAGAGATTAATCGTAGGAATGATGTTCCACAGGTAAGAGACATAAACCTCATTCATCATAGCTAAATTTAGTCTTGAAACATCCGCACCATACCAGACAAACACATGCGGCTCATATGATCATTGTTTCCTTGTGCCTGTGTGTGTGGACCTTTTAACCTCATATAAGCTAAATTTAACTAAATCCAATATTAGGGATGTCCTTTTTGTTAAAATAGTATAAAAAAGCCCTCACTCTGTTTTCTTTTGAATATTTGCATGTCATATTTTATATAAAGTGAAGTTCAACTAAAAGTACATTTACATAATGTACATTATTAACATATTGACAACAACTGCTATGTAAATTATTTACACATGATCCACTTTAAAGGCTTAAGGATGATTTTTTATGAATACTTTGATCACACCGTATTACATTGTCCGGTCAACACTGTAAAAAATCCAACTTACATATCGTTAATTCAGTTTAAAATTGTAGGTTATGCGGACATATTTTTGAGTTCAGAGCTGAATTTACTCATACAAATTATTTAACTGCATGTTTGGAACTGTTTGTTCTGTGACAGTAAAAAAAATCAGTGAATTTTTTTCAGTGAAAGTCTTTTCAAGAAAAAGACTTTAAATTTTGATTTCTCCATATCTTCAAAAAAATAAAAAGTTAAAAATCTAAAGCAACTGGCTGCAAAGAAATTTTGGGTTTATTAAGCTTCAGTGATTAAAGTTGTGCCAAATTATTCCGTAAAGTATATTTGACTTAAACCAGTCATTTCGGTCAACTTAAAAATTAATTTGGCACAACGTCATCCACTGAAGCTTATTAAACTCAAAAAATCTAAAATTTTAAAGTTACCTCAACTTTTTTTTTCTTTTTTACAGTGAAGGGCATTTGCAGTTAATCTGAAATTATTAAAATGAGTTTAAAATGGCTAAATTTAAAGCTTTAAAATGAATAACATAATCTTTTAACCAATACTTATTTTCATATTTATTTTGTTTGCAGTGGGATACAAAATGTTGTGACAGTGAAACAGTAAAAACACACAACAAATTCCACAATTGTTTGTGCTGTAATACACACTTTTAGAACAATGATCTGACTACAGACACACATTCAAGCTTTGATTCAGCAATCGTCAACTCTATCCTTAACAATTGACTGTAACCTGACTGTAAAAAATGAACAGACACTTTAAAAACAAAAAAGTTTGAGTTTTTTGGCTTTGGAAAAAAGTTGAAGACTGGCCGTTAATTCATTATAAAACATTATTTTCTAATAATTCAACAGAACAGAGTCAATTATTACACTTAATTTGGTTACTATTTCTTAAGACACTATTCAAATGATGTATTTCACGACATTTGTTGAGTTTTTGTCCTCAAACTGCTCCTGTTTGTAGGACTGTTTTTGTTTTACGCATTTCATCCAAGCAATATTGTGTTTGGGTTTGGGGTTAGAATAAGGAAAAAATAGAATGCACAACATAAAATAATTATTCATTCATTCATTATCCTTGAGCTTGTTCCCATTGTTCATCAAGGGTTGCCACAGTGGAATGAACTGGCAACTTATCCAGCTTATGTTTTACACAGCGGATGCCCTTCCAGCTGCAACCCAGTACTGGGAAACACCCGTGCACACTCATTCACACACAAACACTATGGCCAATTTAGTTTATTCAATTCACTTATAGCACATGTCTTTGGACTGTGGGGGAAACCTGGAGCAAACCCATGCGAGCACAGGGAGAACATGCAAACTCCGCACAGAAAATAGTTAGTGTGAATGTTTACGTGAGAAAGTATAGAGAGGGGTATGTACAAACAGTGTGGATGGCATAATGTGTTGACAAATGCTTGTTTGAAATCATTTGAAAAAAAAAACACTATGCATTTCATTGCTGTACCACCCAATGGTTAAGAAATGCAGTTACAGCTATGTTGAAACAGTTTATATAAAATCCTCTTTTTTTTTCATTTGATACCACAACTTCATCAAAAACTAGGCCGTAATAACATAATGGCTTCAACAAGGGGTTGTTCTCCTTAATAAAAAGAGGAATTAATGCCATAAACAACCTCAAAAACAAAGTACTTAAATTACTCAAACAAGTGGGCGTTGCAGCAGTTCTTGTGCGATGAGTCTAACTTTGTTTACTTCATTCATTGTTATGTCATCTGCAATTATAAATTAGATATTTGGTTTGTCATTGTCAAAAGATTTACCACAGTAATTGTTAGTCAGAAATGATCTTGTAAAGACTAAATCCAGGGAGCTTTGTGGCTAAAAACATTAGCATTGCTAACTCCCTGAAATAGATTATTTTTCAAATTCAAACCTTGTGTGCCTTCAAGCAAAGTACAACAGGTGTGTTTGCAAAAGAGAGAGGACGATCAAGCGTGTTGTTTGGAACACTTCCCTAACCAATGTGCTTTCATACTGACATTATTAATGACCAAACAACTGGTAGGCTTTAACAGTACACCAGGCATTTGGGACCCCTAACCCTTACTTCTAGATCATCTATACAAGCCACATATTTCTAAACATAGTAAAGCAATCTCCCAAGTATAATTATAGTGACTCATTCAAAAAATAATGCTGTTTAATACCAAGTTGTATGTGAGACAGCAGAAACCAATGAAGATGAAAAGGAACATGTTACACATTATTTCAAGAGCCATTTGTGACTGTCATACTACATGCACACACACACACACACACACACAGACACACACATTTATTAGATACACCTGTCCAACTGCTCGCTGATGCAAATTTCTAATCAGCCAATCACATGGCAGCAACTCACTGCATTTAGGGATGTAGACATGGTCAATCTTAAATCTTGCTGAAGTTCAAACCAAGCTTCAGAATGGGGAAGAAAGGTGATTTAAATGACTTTGAGTGTGGCATGGTTGTTGGTGCCAGACTGGCTGGTCTGAGTGTTTTAGAAAATGCTGATCTACTGGGATTTTCACGCACAACCATCTCTAGGGTTTACAGAGAGGTTGAGGTCAGAGGTCAGAGAAGAATGGCCAGACTACTTCGAGCTGATAGAAAGACAACAGTACAGTAACTCAAATAACTACTCGTTATAACCGAGAAGAGCATCTATGAATACACAACACGTCAAACCTTGAGGCGGATGGGATACAGCAGCAGACTACCACACCGGGTGCCACTCATGTCAGCTAAGAACAGGAAACTGAGGCTATAATTTGCACGGACTTACCAAAATTGCACAATAGAAGACTAGAAAAACATTTTCTGGTCTGATGAGTCTCGATTTCTGCTGCGAAATTCGGATGGTAGGGTCAGAATTTGGCATCAACAACATGAAAGCATGGATCAATTCTGTCTTGTACCAACAGTTCAGGCTCACGGTGGTGTAATGGTGGCTGTGATATTTTCCACACTTTGGACCCAATAGTACTAACTGAACATCGTGTCAATGCCACAGTCTACCTGAGTATTGTTGCTGACCATGCCCATCCCTTTATGACAACGGTGTACTCATCTTCTGATGGCTTCTTCCAGCAGGATAACACGCCATGTCATAAAGTGCAAATCATTTTAGACTGGTTTCTTAAACATGACAATGAGTTCACTGTACTCAAATGGTCTCCACAATCACCAGATCTCAATTCTATAGGGCACCTTTGGGATGTGGTGAAACGGGAAATTCGCATCATGGATATGCAGCTGACAAATCTGCAGCAACTGTGTGATGCTGTCATGTCAATATGTGCCAACATCTCTGAGGAATATTTCAAGTACCTTGTTGAATCTATGTCAAGAAGGATTAAGGCAGATCTGAAGGTAAAGGGGGTCCAACCAGGTACTAGTAAGACATAGCTAATTAAGTGGCCAGTGAGTGTAAATCATGGTTTTATATGCACAGAATAGTCTTTACATTGTGTAGAATGATTGCATGTAGATGACAGTGAATCCCCCCCAAAAATGACTTTAGCTACGTTCTTGACAGAGAGGGTCACTCTTGTTTTCATTTTTCAAGTGCAGTTGGTTCATTTAAAAGTAGAGGTGTCAAGCTTTATGCATACTGCATGTGTATTTCACATGTCTATGACCCCATACGGTTCATAAAAATGAAGCTGTAGTTTTAAAAGAACAGACATCTGGACCGAGCACCTCTCCTGGAGAATTGTCAGTCCATGACGATCAATGATTCTTTACTTTTTTACTTGCTTCTGGTTCTTAGGGATTATAATAAAAAGAGCAGATGGATTTTAACCATTATATGCTGGATGTCTACACACACTGTGGACACACATTAGTGTTCAAACAAAACATAAAAGTACATTTTGCATAATAGGTCAACTCTAAACTATTATGCAGCATTATTGTTTTTGCTGAGCTGTAAACAATTTCCAGGAACAAAAAATGAAGACGAGTTAAAACATCAAGTTAATGCTGCTCCTCAGGCATTTGAAGCAGGTTCTAGTATTATATATATATATATATATATATATATATATATATATATATATATATCAGAGAGGTTGCAAGGAAGCAATAATTAAATATTAATCCAAATAGTATAAGGGTAATTTATGGCAACAAAACTGCTCTGAATCTACAGACCACACCACAGGTGACTGATGCTAAGGTTGTTAAGACACTAAACCATGGTTTCTTTAAAAGCTTTTTCCCATGGAGAGACATGGAGTGAGAATAAAAAGCATTTTATTCATTAGGCTTCAAATTGCTTCTTGGCTGCTTGTCTGTGATTACACCCTGTTGTCAGCAGCTGTTTGGCCATGGATAGTGCAAAAAGAATAGAGAAAGAGAGAGAGAGAAAGTAATAAATAATCTCCTTTTTTATTTTTATTAATCTATGTTTTATTTTTTTCATTTTATTTTCTCTCTATCTGTGTTTTCTCTGTATTATATTCAATATTTATATTTGTTTGTCTTGTTTATATGCAGCGACGCTGCACTTTCGGCAATGTGAATGTACAGTTATTTGTCATGCCAATAAAGCAACTAAAAATGTTTTTTACTTATTTTTTATTTAAAAAAAAATGAAATGAGAGAGAGAGATTTGTTTTTCTGACATGAAACAGGAAAATTAACCCAAAAGTGATGATAAAAATGATTATTATTATTATTATTATTATTATTATTATTATTATTATTATTATTAATATTAGAGACAAATTTTTTTATAAAAGAAGCACATTTTTATTCAATTCAGTCAATTAACGCACATTTATATAAACAACTGATCACATAAATTATTCAAATTAAAGATTCTTTATTTACGTATAGACCATATCAGTAAAACTTATATTTTACTAAGCAAAATAATTTGTTTTGTTTATGTTGCTAACACTAAACTTCTGTTAAAATATGGCCAATTAAATATGAAAATATCAATGTACCTTTCATGAATTTCTTTTAATGAGCTAAATGTTTTGCCTGTAGACGAGAAAGAAAGGTTTTTTTTAAGTGAAGTTTGTTTATAAACTAATTTCGAGAGGATCACGTGCTTATGATTCCTTGCAGCTGGTCCCGCATTATTAAATTCATGATTCACCAATTAGATGATTCCTAAGCCACTATTAATACCTTAAGTTCCATATGACAGCCATGTTCATTTTGAAGAATCCCCCCTTCCACCCCTACTCCTCCTCCTTTCCTAGATGGGTGGCATGGTGGCCCAGTGGTTAGCACTGTTGCCTCACAGCAAGAATGCCACGGGTTGTAGTCCTTACCAAGCCAGCTGACACCCACCATCCAAAAACATGCAACTTAAGTTAATTGACTAATCCAAATCGGCACCATAGACATGCTCCTAGTAAGTAGTTATCTCTTAAGAGCAATCGCTATCTGTTCATTAGCTACTACAGCAGGGTAGTTCTCGAGATCTACCTGAACTCCCTTCTCGCCTTGCTAACAGGAGGGAGCACCAGGCTCAAGGATCTTATGAGCTCAGGGCTCTCTCCCGGGACAGCATGCTAAACAAGCTTTATAATCAATCATCAGCTAAGTGAGAACTCTTGAAATACTGTTAAAACTACTGGGGTTAGCACAGTCACTTCACAGCAAGAAGGTCACTGGTTCGAGTCCCGACTGGTTCAGTTGGCATTTCTGTGTGGAGTTTACATGTTCTCGTGTTTGTGTGGGTTTCCTCCAGGTGCACCGGTTTCCCCCACAGTCCAAAGACATTTGTTATAGGTTTATTGAATAAGCTAAATTGACAGTAGTGTATGTACGTTATTGTGAGAGTGTATGGGTTTTTCCCAGTACTGGGTTGCAGCTGGTAGGGCATCCGCTGTGTAAAACATATGCTAGATAAGTTGGTGGTTCATTCGGCTGTGGCGACCCCTCATGAATAAAGAGACTAAGCCGAAGGAAAATGAATGAATGAATAAAACCACTGGTAAACAAATGTAGCCCCAATAAAATCAAATAGTGATAAATACAATTTTGTCCCATCAACAGTATGTTTTCATGTTGGCTGTTACATCTTAGGAAGCTGTTACTTAATAGATGTACTGTAGATGCAGCTAACTATTTTTTTTTTTCAATGTACAGCTTGGCTTTAACTACTTTAAATTATGAGTAGCTTTATTTGTCACTTCATGTCAAGTCCCCCATCTGCCAAAACTCATATTCGTCCTCTTTCCTTTAACTGGATATTTCCGAATGACTGCATTTCCTGACTGATTACAAGGGCTAGAGTTACATTAGCATGCAATGTTGTATGAAAATAACCCATAGCGTTAGAGTGCTGAGGCCCACTGAAGGACTCTGAGTCAATAGAGAAGAGTGGTGGATGACTCTTAGCATACAGTAGATGTATATGCAATCCTGAACAAAACATCCTTTTAGAAAGGCATTGCATGTTCAAATTCAGTAGGAAATTTTAGCATGCTAGCCAAAACAATGACAAACTATCTTCCTGTGAAGAGCCAGAGAATTTCCTGATTTCCCCAATGGTCTTAACATGAGCTGGGGGGGGATTAAGTTGTAGCCTGGAATGAAACTGAAGAAGCCTGTGTTGATGCAGGTGGAAAGGAGGTTGTTGAATGATTCACCCATTGATTTAGAACTGATTTCTGATTGATTGGTTGAGTCGTTTGGTGGACCTACCGTATGGTGGAACATGTCTAGCCTTCTATGAGTAGGATTACTGTGGCACAGGTCCTCTATAAAGTGTCCCTTGATACTGATACCTTGATATATGAATAGTTTATCATTTATTTACCTGCAGTAAGGAAAACTGATTCACTGTTGACAAGTCATTTGCAAATTTGCTAACGTATACTATCTACCTTTTCTAGTGTTATTTTTGTTTTCTGTCATTTCAAGCATCTTACACTCTAAAAAATGCTGGGTTGATGTAACTCAACATTGAGTCAAACATGGACAAAGCCAATGTTTAGCTACCTATTGTTTTTTTTAAATTAAATTTAGATTACACTTATACACTCAATGGTTGAGTTTGTCCATATTTGACCCAACAGTGGGTTATGGCAACCCTGCATTTTTTAGATTGAAATATGGTACTGTGTGACAATTGAACTGTGAAAAATGTTTTATTATTTTTCTAAACCCATTTGACTGGCAAGATCAACAGTGACTAAAATAAAACAAGTTCTGAAATAAAACAGCTGGCCAGTTCTGATTATTAAAAAAGTTCAGCAATTGTTCAAGCAACACATAATTATGATTAAAAAACCTTCTCAGATCAGTAAATGATGATCACATCATCAAAAGATTTCATCAATTTGCTAGGACTTGTGCACTATTAAATGGTATAGCAATGCTTCTGCTATCAGCTGGTTAGGCTGGTTGGATTGTTTTAGAAGACATTTTAAGCCATATTTAAACCACAACTTGAAGCCATATTTAAACATTTGTTATTTATTTGTTTGTTTGTTTGTTTGTTTATTTAAATCTTTTGTTTATTTTCAGTGAATGAACATGGAAATAAAGCCATCAAATAAAGCTACACCCACATATGTTTTTTGGATAAAAAAAAGTGAATGCAGTGAGTGAGAGCAATTATATGCACCAGAGCTATTAACAAATGGCAAAGCAGTCAAAATCTAATTCATTTTTAGTTCTGTTTATATTTCCGCCACCAAGTAAACAGATGGGTTCTTTGTGGCAAAGCTTTAAAAGTTTTCTTACTGTAGTTTACATCAAATATATGTACCATCAATGTATCAATAACATTTTAACTGTGATTCGACAAAGATCGTCAACAGTTCATCTTAATTAATTTAGATAAAAGTGTAAAACTATTGATAAAAGTACACACAATTATAATTGATGACGTACAGAACGGTATATGCATAAATCTCTAATTAGATCAAATGAGATCTAATGTAAAGCTGAGGATGTCAACCAAACATAAGCTGAGACAGGCACTCCAGTACCCAGGAGTCTAACTATAACACTAACAACCATTTTCACGACTATGTTCCCAGAAACTACAAAGAAAATTGGATGGTAAAAAACAGTAGGGAGGACCCAGACCAATTCCAGCTTATACTAGCATATATGAAGGACACTTTATATGACAGTAGTGGGGGAAAAACCACAATTTCTATTGCAAATGGAGCCACAGCATTTCAGAGACAATTAAGGGCTTGCTGGCAACCCAATTCTTTCAGATTGCATGTGTGTGAAGCTTAGGTGGAAGTGGCTGACGCCTGGGCCTGTCGCATGGTGTGACTTTAATGCAGACTGAGGGCTTGAAGATAATTTACGCTGACCTGGGAACAGTCAAGGCTGGGCCGGAGTAAACTGAAAAGAGAGGGGCACAAGGACGGGCCGTGGGGGAGGGTACATAAAGTTAGGATGTAAAGAAGATGCGGAGATGCCAATGAGAAAAAAGACATAGTCTGATGAAAACTCTGAAGAAAATGATTAAAATACTTAAGGCAAGGCAAGGCAAGTTTATTTATATAGCACATTTCATACACTGTGGCAATTCAAAGTGCTTTACATAAACAGAAATAAAATTGAAGTATAAGAAAATAAAAACAAATAATAAAAAAACATGAAAACAGATTAAAATGAGTGAAGACAAGTTATAAAAGAATGAAAAGAAAAGAAAGACACAATAGTGCTAACTGTCGGACGTAGCACAGTGCTCATTCAGTAAAGGCACAGCTAAACAGATGTGTTTTCAGTCTTGATTTGAATGTGCCTAATGTTGGAGCACATCTGATCATTTCTGGAAGCTGATTCCAGCAGCGGGGGGCGTAATAGCTGAAGGCAGATTCACCCTGCTTTGACTGAACTCTTGGAATTTCTAGTTTATATGATCCTAATGATCTGAGTGATCTATTAGGTTTGTATTCAGTGAGCATATCTGTAATGTATTGAGGTCCTAGGCCATTTCGTGATTTGTAGACAAGTAGTAATACTTTAAAATCTATTCTGAAAGTAACAGGGAGCCAGTGTAAAGACCTGAGGACAGGTGTGATGTGCTCTGATTTCCTGGTTCTGGTCAGAATCCTGGTCGCAGCGTTCTGAATGAGCTGCAACTGTCTGACTGTCTTTTTGGAAAGGCCAGTGAGGAGGCCATTACAGTAATCCACCCTGCTGCTGATAAAAGCATAAACAAGTTTCTCTAAGTCTTCACTGGAAACAAAGCATCTAATTCTTGCAATGTTTTTGAGATGATAGTATGCTGATTTAGTGACTGCTTTGACATGACTGTTGAAACTCAGATCTGACTCCAGAGTCAAACCAAGATTCTTGACCTTATTTTTTGCTGTATGACCCTTAGAGCCAAGGTACGCATTCACCTTGAGAACCTCATCTCTGTTCCCAAATGCTATGACTTCAGTTTTCTCTTTGTTTAACTAAAGAAAGTTTTGGCACATCCAATTGTTAATTTCATCAATGCATTGGCAGAGGGTGTCAATGGGGCTGTAGTCATTAGGCAGTAAGGCTATGTAGATCTGAGTGTCATCAGCATAGCTGTGGTAGGAAATTTGATTCTTTCTCATTATTTGGCTCAGTGGGAGCATATAAAGGTTGAACAGGAGAGGTGCCAGAATTGAGCCTTGTGGGACTCCACATGTCATGGGTGTCCATCTCGATCTATGGTCACCTATACTGACATAGTAACCTCTCCCTTCAAGGTACAATCTGAACCATTTAAGGACCGTCCCAGACAGCCCAACCCAGTTTTCCAGCCTATCCAGAAGTATGCTGTGATCGACAGTGTCGAATGCAGCACTGAGATCGAGCAATACCAGCACCGTTAGTTTGCCTGAGTCTGTATTTAGGTGGATATCATTGATTAACTTTATAAGGGCGCTCTCTGTACTGTAATGTGCTCTGAAACCAGATTGAAAATTGTCTAAACACCCCTTGAAGTTTAAGAACTTGTTAATCTGGTTAAAAACAACTTTTTCAATGATTTTGCCAATGAAAGGGAGATTTGAGATTGGCCTGTAGTTGCTCAGCAGGGTGTTATCCAGGTTGCTCTTTTTCAAGAGGGGTTTAACAACTGCAGTTTTAAGTGAGTTTGGAAAAATCCCTGAGAGAAGTGAAGCATTCACCACTTTCAGAAGATCCATTTCTAGACAGTTAAACACAGTTTTGAAGAATGATGTGGGCAGCGTGTCAAGACCGCAGGTTGATGTTCTCATAATTTGCACAATCTCTTCTAAGATTTTGCAAACAATTGCCATGAAATCAGACATAATGCCTGATTTCTTAAGTTGTGGTTGAGCTTGTCTGACGTCGACACAACTTGGCTGATTGGATGAGCTGATTGCCTTTCTGATATCTGAAGTGCTGAGTCAGATCAAAAGTGTTAAAAACAGTCATAAGTTCGTTTGTAGCATTGATTTCTGGATTATCAATGTGAATATTAAAATCCCCAGCAATAGTAAAACAGTCAAATTCAGAGGTTACTATTGATAACAGCTCTGTAAAATCATAAATAAAAGTTGGAAAATATTTTGGAGGTCTGTAGATAATGATCAGTAAAATGCGTGGAGCACCCTTTAGTGCTATGACACTTGTTTACACTCATAAACATCTTTAAACAGGGCAGCGATGCCTCCACCTCTCCTATTAGCTCTGCAAACACTCAAATAATCAAAGTTTAAAGGGGCTGCTTCATTCAGGACTGCTGCGCTACAACTGTCATCAAGCCAAGTTTCATATGAAAGCATAAAATCAAGGCAATTTGTGCCGATAAAATCATTGACTAGAAGTGACTTATTGTTAAGTGATCAGATGTTTAAAAGTGCTAACTTAACTGTTTTAGCTGTTTTCCCTAAAGTAGTCTCAGATTTACATTTAATCGACACCAGATTTGAATGATTTGCTACACGGCTAGAAGAGGCCTTTGGTTTTCTGTCTCGTAATAAAACACACTTATTAAGTCACAAGCATTCCACATTGTCTTAAAATATATTGTCTATTTTCTATAACTTTGCTCAATAATGAAATTTTCATTAAAATTAATGGAAAAAAATCTAATTTAGTTTGGTTTGCTGGTTTAAGAAAACATGGCACATCACCAAGCTCAGTGGAGGTTATGTAACCTACACATCTTAAAAATAATTATAAGTGGAATACTTTCCGTTACTTACAAAATGCCAAGACCAACAATCCTACTTCACAATTAGAGTGCAGAACGACTACTTAGAGTTTAAATAACATTTATACTATATTGCAAAAATTGTTAAGTCATCTGTCTCAATCTTTAAGATTCTATAAAGTGACAATAAAACACATGGCTCACACAAACACTACAGCAGCTGCCTGCTGCTCAGTATTTAGAGTCAACTGGACAAAATGCTTTAGAACCTTTATTTTATTATGAATATATTTTTAAGTCGTTTGATTTGTAATAGCGTCACTGATGTGTTGTGTGTATGTGTTTGGGGGAACATCGCTGGACATTGATTGCTCATGACAGGCCAGTTGGCAGAATTACCACTGCTCTACAAGCACCACAATGGAGTTGGTAGAGATCTACTGAGGCCAGTTTAGGCTAAATACACATGAGCAAAAAAACATTAACAGATACTGTACTGTGTGGTAACCAGATTTCTGAAATCTAGTTCAGTGGTTAAAATAGCAATAAAAAAGAACAGTTCCAGTCATGGATAAAACAACTAAATCTTGATCTGGTCACCCTACTCTACTGTCAACAACAAGAAAAAGAAAAGGGACATTTTATTAACTTCAAAATACATATTTTTGATCAGCCTCTGAATTAAGGTCCTGTCACACCAGGTGTCACTGTGCTTTTACACTGATCATGAAATGATTGATTGCCTAAAACAATGCCGTTTTGACAGCCTGTCTAATACACTACACATCCTGATCTACTTTATGTTTCCACTCAAGTATCTTTTTAATATTTGGATTTGATTTAAGCATATCTACTACACAATATACAACAGTATAATTTAAGATAAAGTTTGTTATTAAACCGAAAAGACAAAATATATATGATGGTTACAACTTAACTAATGACTTTCATAAATGTCGCATTTATTAAGATTAATATTCTTATTTTTCAAGTTTATATTCCCACTTCCTCTCCAAGTATTTTTTTTAAAAAAATTTTTTATGTTTTCTTTTATCAGAACATTCTCTCTTCTCAAACACCAACAAAAACCTTTCGTCATCCAAGCAGCCTTATGTGGATTAGCGCCACCAGTCTTGTATTTTGGTGCAACTTCAGCAGCTCCGGGTGGGCACAAAAACAAAAAAAAAAAAAAAAAAAAAAGTGGTTACCCATCAAGTTAAAATAACATATTCTACCTTACACAATGAATACTAATGCATGTTAGTGTATATATACAGTACTTTAACAATTGCTCTGTAACACTATTTTAAGGTGCTCTTGTTTCTAATTAGTATAGTAAATAAATTACAATTAATTATGCATAATTTCAGGCAATTAACCCTAAAACGAATCCACATTCTAACCCTAACCATAAAAAGGTGCATGTCATTCATTCATTCATTCATTTTCCTACAGCTTATCTATCAGAAGTAACCACCAAATATTGAATGAACCACCAAATATCCCAGCATATGTTTCAAACTTCCAGCCACAAGCCACTATTGGGAAACACCCATACACTCTCACATTCACACACGCACTCATACACTAAGGCTAATTTTGTTCACCCAATTCACCGATAGCTCATTTGTTTGGACTGTGGGGAAAACAGGAGCAACCAGAGGAAACCCACACGAACACAGGAAGAACATGCAAACTCCGGGACTCGAACCAGCAATTTCACTCATTAAATATAAAGTAAATAATAACATACTTATCAACACCAACTAATTTCCAATAAAAAAATACATAATGCAGCACTGAACTCATCAGTGATCTCACCAGTGATGCAGGTTGACCAATAGCTGAGCGATGTTAAACTAACTGTTGAATGGAAGTCACTTTTACCAGTTTATTCTTATTTACAGTTGTCTCGATCCAGTTTACAGACGCTTTTCATGAACAAAACAAAAATTATATATTTTAAAATGAGAAAACTGGCGTGAACCAGGTTTTCAAAATTGCATTGACATCTATTGGTAATTATACGAGGCTTTGAGCGTCTCCATATGATGCCCGAGGCAACCCATTGAAAGCAATGGAATTCCTTTTTGCGCTGTATAGTGACGCCAAGGGGCACCTTTGGCGTCCTCATACTGACGCGCAAGGTGCTTGACTATGCTTTAGATTTTGAGAATGGGTGAGAATGGGTTGTGCTGTGAGATGACAGTGCTGACCACTCAGCCACCTTACCACCTTAAAAGGTGCATGTAATTAATTACATTTATGTCAGGACAAAGTTTTCTCAATGAATGGGGCTAAATATGAAGTTTTAGAGGTGCTTGGACACCACACACATACCACATACTCCACCACATACTCTGCACCACAAGAGCCTCGTTAACCTTTGATCTTCAGTGGAATAAATTTTACAAATGACTTTCGAATGACTGAGGAATACAGTACGAGCTAGTATTTTAA
Organism: Danio albolineatus; assembly: GCA_903798035.1. NCBI lineage: Eukaryota > Metazoa > Chordata > Actinopteri > Cypriniformes > Danionidae > Danio > Danio albolineatus. The sequence goes on along the minus strand of CAIGQQ010005934.1, from coordinate 633,056 downwards.
CATAAATTACACCCTTCACCTTTAAGTGTGCATGCAGTCTGCTCGAAAGGGAAATTTAACTGAATGTGGCATACTGCAGACTTGGAATGGTTAACTCACCCATTTTCCATTCACACAAACACACACTACATTATGAGTAAGGAATTCCTAGCAAATTTTCCGCACTTCCAGGAGGACAAATAAGAGATGAAGTTTTGGTTGGCTCATGTCGAGCTTTACAGAAACATGCTAAGGCCTGCTCTTTCTCACTGGTTACGAGTAAGTGAAGAGGGCAAAATGAGATTAAATCAGACCCAAGAACCGCTCTGGGAACTATAACTGACCTCTAAGACTGGTTGACTCTCTCAGAGAAAACCTTAAATCTGAGATGCCCTTTAGCTTTAAGCTTCATTCGCACAAACAAATAAATCTTATGAAAGACAGATAGTCAACAAAGGCCAACTATATGGGAACATGGGCTGCTCGAGTTTATTAAACCGAAACTTAAGTATGTTTTATCATGAAAGAAATTTCCTTTAATGCTTAGGGAGATAGGCGTACTGTACAGTATGTGCAGGTGTAAACTCAAACGTGAGCTGACTTGTTTGTTTATAAAAATGTATGACAGAAAGTTTGTGCTCCAGACTACCGTGAATGTGCTCAGGGCCTTTTAACAGAGGATAATAGTAACAGGTCAAAATTGATGTCAACATGATATTCAGTTTCTTGTGATTATGTAATCATTTTTAATCATTTAGTGATCATTTAATCGTTTCACTTCTTAATTTTCACTAGCCAGAGATATATTCATTTTGGGTTTTTTTTACTCTATTTTTGACAAAGCAAAACCTTGCACTATGAAATGTAGCTTCTTGAGATAATTTAATAATTTTTATTCATTTAGTGATCATTTAGTCATTGAATTTCTTAAGGTCAAAATGTATTTTCACTTGCCACAGATATTCATTTTGCTTTTTTTTTACTCATTTTTTGACAAAGCATTACCTTGCGCTGTATTAAATTAACCACCAAACACTACGGGTTGAGTAAAAAAAAAAGAAAAAAATAACTACACCTTTGATGGCCAAACCATAATTAACTCAAAAATCATTAGGACTTCTGTAAGCACAAAGTTTTAAATCATATAGTCAAGGCTGGATTTACTCATATCCCTGGCAAATTCTGACTTAGAGTATTCAACCAGCAAGTTGCTTCTCCCAAAATATAACAAGAGGTATAATTGTGGAAAAAAAATATGTATATTTCTCAACTGTTGTTAAAACTTGATGAAAAACTTTAAGTCAGAATTTGCCAGGGGTATGATTAATTCTGGCTTGACTGTATACTTGTTTTCAAGTCATTTTGCATTTATAAAAATATTTGTGAGATATGGTATTTTGGGGCACAAGCAGCATATGCAGCACTGAAAGTGGGGGAAAACAGTCAGTTAAAGCTGGACTGTTTATTTTGGAAGGTTTCGGGGGTTGGGTTGAACCTAGTGGAAAGGACAAACCATGAAGCCAAAGCTGCTAAGAGAGCTTCTTTCATTTCGAGACAAGCAAACAAGGCTCTCTCTCTGTCTCGCATTTCACACTCACACCCAATACATACACACATACAGTACATACACTAATAGATTTATTCAAATGCATGCTTCAAATGTGAAGACTAAAAATGTGGATGAGAATTTAAAATTATATACAGTGTCAATATTGGAAATACTCATTAAGTATACAGTACATCATAAAAAAATGACATGCTTAATACAACAAAACTTAGTTTAATAAAAAAAATATGGCCAACCTTAATGCAATGATGCTCATGTTCCATACTTTGGTTTGCTGTTTCACTGTGGTCTTTTGTGTTGTGCTTTTTGCAATAAAATAGGATGCTTTTGAAGAGAGCTCTATTCAGGGAGAGGTCTTCAAAAAAAGAAAAAAAGAACTGTCTGGTCACTCAGCTATTAGATCTGGACCTCATGCATCTTTTTGCACAATCCATATGCCACATGAATCTAGTTAGATTGCTCATTGCTTCTGGGAATAAAAAAAAAAAAAAAAAACTGACCTTCTTTCCTCCATTTTATCATCAACCAGTATTTGTCCAACATAGGCTCAATAGGAAAAACTTGCCTCTTATCTACATTTTGCAAAAGTCTAAATATGTTAACTATGCATACATTTGTTTACAGTTTCCAGCTGAATAAAACACACCCAAACAGTAAAGTAAAAACAGTTTTATTAAAGGGGTGTGAGCTCACACTCACTGCTGCATGATAACATGTCATTGGCGTGGAACTTAGTTTACAATATGAATTAAGTATAAATTGCAGTTTTTGTACAGCAAAGTAAATCATCATAGCTGTGCACCCAGCTAAATGTGAAATCTAGAAAATTATCTAAGCCTAAATACCCAAATTTGAGTAGGCAATATTTTCATGACGGTGCATTACCCCTGTCACACATGCAGCTTGTTACAAGCCGATCGCATATGATGTAATTCTGATGGATAACGCTGAGGTGGAGCAGACGCTGTCACAGGTACAGAGCTGAAAATGACTTACTGGAGCATCAACAGAGATGGTTTTCCTGTACTTGCTTCACTTGTCCGAACTGGCCAGAACAAGATAAAAAATAGAAACAAAAAATCTGTAAATCAATAATTATAGTATAAAACTATACATAGAAATATACATATTAATACTGTTTTATCTTTTATTATTTAAAAAAAAGCAATATGTCTAGTTGACCTTATATGTATAAAAATTTAATTTAAAAACAAAATGTAAACATTAATTATTAACCTGAAACTACATCTCACATTGAGCACAAGCTAGGGATAGACAATATATCCTTTTAGTATCTAAATCACAATATGTGCATCCGCAATAGTCACAACACAGAATCTGCAATGTTGAATTGGGATGATAGTTGCACGAGGCACAGTTCAAACGTGCAATTTCGGTATATTTTGGAGTCTGTTTGGAGACCTTTAACATAATGGAGCAAAAGTTTATCAGTATGTGTTTTAATGCCTGTGACTGTATGAGCATATTGAAGCCTTATTGAATTTTCTATACAATGAAGAATATGCAGTGATATTACAAAAGCCTACTTAAACAATGCACTGCTTTTGTTGTGCTTTGAAATACATCATTGAATGTTTGTTAAATAAAGCCTATTGTACAATGCAGTGATATTATGTAGTTTCAAAATACAACATATTAACATTTTAATGTAGAAAAGGCCAACATGAATGCCTTAAGGAGAAAAAATACAACATATGCAGTTGTGTCCTCACTCATATTGCAAGTCATACTGCACCAGCCCTTCGTTTGGGATGCTTTTCATGAACTGGCCCCCATGACAAACTAATTGAATAGCCCTGATGTAGATACAGTATATAAAATAATGTTTATACAGAATAAGATATATAGCTTACATTTCTGAAAATAAATAAATTAAAAAAATAAAAATAAAAATGTGGTGTAGAAACACGTGTATGTGGCCAAATATAAATAAAACCATTTTTACAAATCAAATATTTAAGTGAAAGCATAAAGTGAACAGGTGTAAACAGGCCCTTAAGGTACTGAGACTAATGTCATTCAATGACCCAATACACTCATTCATTCATTTCTTTTAGCTTAGTCCCTTTATTAATCTGGGGTCGCCACAGCGGAATGAACCACCAACTTATCCATCATTTGTTTTACGCAGCAGATGCCCTTCCAGCCGCAACCCGTCACTGGGAAACATCCATACATTCTCATTCACACACTACGGACAATTTAGCTCACCCAATTCACCTGTACCGCATATCTTTGGACTGTTGGGGAAAACGGAGCACCCAAAGGAAACCCACACAACCACAGGGAGAACATGCAAACTCCACATAGAAATGCCAACTGACCCAGCCGAGGCTCGAACCAGCGACCTTCTTGCTGTGAGGTGACAGCACTACCTACTGTGCCACCATGTTGCCCCAATATATTCATAGTGAGTTTATTTTTTGTTCATGGATTTCACATCCAAATGTTCCAAAACCACATTTCAAATGTATTTCACGTGATTTTACCATTATTGCATAAGTTAAGCTTCACATATGTTGCTTTATAAAATTAAACATGTTAAAAAATGTTATATGGCATGGTTGCATGCATTTTGATCTCTTATTTGCTTTTGTTAAAATTATAGTAAGGTTTCTACTGTATTTACCACTGCACCAATCAAACCCAATCCTAGTCCCTAAACTGAGTCAGCATTTTTCACATGTGGTTTAGTCTCCCCACACTATTTCATATTTTAAAAGGCAGACACATGCAGACTAAAGAAGAGAGCAACATTATTCCCAGTTTAAATGATTCATCTGAACAAAGTAAAGTTCTGACTCTTCTCAGCTCAAATATTACTCACACCTTGGCTTTTGTTGTGGTAAATATATTCAATCGTGGGGACTGGGGACAGTCCAGAGCCTCAGGGAAAACACAAAAATCTCCATTTACTGAAAAAAAATAACCTTCACAAACATTTGTACGACTAATAGGTGATACGTGAAAGCGTCTGCCTGTGAAAAAGGAAGCTCCTCAGCAGAAGGAGAAAATACTGTTTGACTTTTGACTGAATGTTTTTCTGAAACCACACTCAAGAAAGCAGACGGCAGTTTCACAACGAGACCAGCAGTTTCCTGTCTCTGGTGTGCGTGTGATGAGTGTACAAGACTTACTAAAGGGAGTGTCTTCTAAAGCATACATTTGTATGTATCTCTGTTCAGTGTAAGTCTGATGGCCAAAATACCTTACTTGCCACCTTACGACCCTTTCACTGTTTTTTAGGTTAACTCTCTGAGACGTTCTGTCCTTTATGTAACTTTCTCACATGTTCTTTTTGGCAACAGACGAATGAAGCCAAAATGAAATTAAAATGTTTCCTGTCGAGTACCGCTCTTTTGCTGTTGTTAATGTGAGTAATATGACATCACTTAGGAGACATACAGTAGGCAACTAAATACTCCATTCATCCATTGCCCAAAGCTCTTGTCCTAAGTAGGGTCAAGGAGATGTTGGAGCCTATCCCAGCATCACGGGTCACAGGAAAACACCCTGGATATATGACCACTCCATCACACAGCCATTCATGCAGTCTGTTGTAGAACATCCATTTTTACAATTATTCCTCCTGAACGTTTGGTCTTACTGACTTGTTTTACATGAAATGTGTCCTCACACAAAAGATGATATTCTAAAATATATTTATTATATGTTTATATATTAAATGTGTATACTTTTGTTTTATTAATGCAAGTCAATGTTATTTTGGAACCCAGACATACGTTCAGAATCCATACTGAGAAATTGGTGACACAATGATCTGCATACGAGTAAATGTCAGACATAACAGTGCAAATTCTAGACTAGGCATGGGACAATAACCGTTTTCAAGGTAACCGCGATTTGGAAAGGTCAAGGTTTTAAAACCGCCAAATTTTCTGTAATACCATTCCTAAGGTATGTGTAAGATTTTTTTTTTTTTTTCATTTACATTTTTATTTACGTTACTTTTTTGTTGTTGTTTTTTAGGACAACAGTATCTTCAGCAGAAAATATATGTAAAGACGCAGTTTTAAATTGTAAAGAAATATGCGTTTTTTAAACAAATCAAGACACAATGTGTCAATGATTGATTTTAATTATCTAGCCTGACATGATTACTGCTCCAAAATATATTAAATGTTTTTCAAAATAAAATGTTTTTTACCCAGACACTTAAAAAGAATACATTTTAGCACAGTAATTACAAAATCGCCAAACCGTAATATTTTTATCCAAGGTTATACTGTCAGAATTAAAAAAAACGTCTTGTGATGTTCTTGTGATTATGTTTTACTGCAACACGAGTGAAGTACAAAGTTTCCTGTAGATACAGTATATACTGTATAATACTTTTTGTACAGAATAAGATATATAGCTTACATTTCTGTAAAAAAACAAAAACTTAAAAATAAAAATATAGTGTAGAAAATTGTTCACACAGCTCCACTCCATCACACAGCCATTCATGCAGTCTGTTGTAGAACATCCATTTTTATGAGTATTTCTGCTGAATGTTTGGTCTTACTGACTTGTTTTACATTAAATGTGTCCTCACATAAAAGATGATATTCTAAAATATATCTATTATATTTTTATATATTACATGTGAATACCTTTTTTTTATTATTTATGAAAGTCAATGTTATTTTGGAGACATATCTTCATTTCTGGCTGAACTTTATTTCAGTTCACATTACTTGACAGGAAATCATGCAGAATTCATACTGAGAAATTGGTGACACAATGATCTGCATATGAATAAATGTGTGGTCTATGTGAGCAGATGTCTGCTTGTGTGGGTGAAGTAAGGTAAGGTGTTACAGTAAAAAAAAAGAACAGCATAGCCGCTAAAAAGTGAATGACCTACAACTCCACCTACAAACTTAAGATGTGACAGTGATGGACCACATGCTCTGACTTCAGTTAGCCCTGTAAGCTTAAAGTTTTCTTCCTATTTATTTAGAAATGTTTTCAAAACATTATTATATTTATTGATATACTATACATTTCTTCCTCCACCAGTGTGTATTTGACACCTGATAAAACGGTTTTGCAGCTTTTGTTTTTGAATGTCTGTATTTATTTATTTTATTGCTTTTCATTTCAAATACAGTTCATTGACATCAATAGCCTTGTGCGCTGACATTCAGGCGCCCGGAGATTGAGTCCCAGTTCATGGACCTTTCCCGATCCCGTGCCTCCTCTCTCTTCAACTTTGTTTCATGTCTTTGAGCACATCCTTGAGCACTGGAAAGGCTCTATATAAAATTAACTTTTATTATTATTATTTAATTTTGGTCACACTTTATTTTGATGGTCCGTTTGTTGAATTTAAGTTACATTGCAACTAATTCTCATTAGATTATAAGTAGACTGTTAGGTTGGGGTTAGGGTTGGGGTTAGGGGTAGGGCTAGTGTAAGCTGACATGTACTTACAAAGTTTCTTATAGTCAGTTAAATGTCTGTTGAATGTCAGTATCAACAAATATTAAGCAGACAGTCTACTAATACTCAAATGGACCATCAAAATAAAGTCCACCAAAGGCTGTTGTGTACGCTTTTTCAGATCTCAAATTTCTCTTGCAAGTACCATTTACGCCTGCAGTTGTCACGTAAATCCACCAGAGGCTGCTGACAACTGACTGACTGACTGACCAATCGACTGACCCACCCTCCTTCTTCCTTAAACCCAACCGATAGTGTTATAAAAAACACAAACTGTGCCCAGCCATTTCCCTAAACCCAACCGACAATTTTAAAAAGCAATCCAGAAAAAGAAAAGACCTTGCTTAATTTTCACCAAATTCTCGCTTTTTATTTATTTGTTTGTTTATTTTACTTATTGGTCTTACCCAATTTCTGGAACTGTTTTTCACTCGACTCGAAGCCCGTCATTGTGGTCAGCTCCTCTCTGTGTCTCAAGTGCACTGACATACATGGCGAGCTAACTGGACACACTAGTAACAGCGGGAAAGCTGTCCACACCAAAGATAAGTGGTCAGCTGGTAAGCGCAAAAAAGAAACAGCGTCATACCACCAGTAGTGTTCGTTAATTCGCAATCTCCAGAAATGTACTGTATACAGGGCTACGTTTTCAGAATGAGCCTATGTTGGGATAAACTGAAGGCATTTCAAGACAGCTAACAAGTCTGAAGGCTGCTATTGGTTCATTATGGTACACATAATATTAAGGAATTATCCTTTTTTTTGGAGAGAACAATCTATTTCCTACAATCTGCCTAAACAAATGTTCAACAAAATAAAGTGCAGAGTTGCTAGTGAGCCTCTATTGAGGACCTCAAGTTCCAATTAAGGAAATCCAATTATGGAGAGCAAGTGCAACTCTACCCAGCATCCAGCCTTATCATATCAGTGTGAACGTACGGGTTAACCTATCTTGAAATGGCCTGACAATTCAGGATTGCAGTGCAAGAGCGGAAAAAAAACAAGATGGTTAAAAATTTAAAGAAAAAATGTCAAATATTCTTCAAACAATGTACAAAAAAACCTGCTACCACTCCAATGACCATTTGAATACAGAAAAAGGGTCCACCATCAGCTAACTGACATAAAATTACTTTTACAGTAGCAAGAGATTTTTACAGTCTTCTTTCAATTAGAAATACATTATTCACACTCTTTCTAAAAGCCCTTCAGAAAAAGGCTCTGCTCTCCGCCTGACTGACACAAACAAGGGCAACATGGCCTGTGTCACTTTCCCTTTAGATGCCTGCTGACTCTTTCTCCTCCAGCAGCTGTCAATCACCTTCAGTTGTCGCACTTTTATGGGGCTTCCAGACCAGCATCTGCTGAAAAGCGTCAGGCAGAAGGAAGCGGAAGCTGACAATGCTGGGAAACTTAGGGGTTTTAATGATTTCATGAGGTGTGCAAGAGTTTGCATAAAGGCATGGCAAGAATAAGTTCTTCTAAACTTTTCCCACTGATGGTGAAATAATAGCAACAATGTATTATAATTATGCTCCAATGAATTCTTTATCTGAAAAACCCCTTTAAGGCACTGTGAAAATGAATGGTTAATTAACACCTGCTGCTAGCTCATTTTCCATGGGTGTTTTCCATGTTTTAAGCTTTCAAATTGCATTATGAAACCTGGATCCATTCTCTCATAACCAGTATTGTTGAAAAAGTATAATAAAGTGACATTTACTGACATATTTAAAGGTTTGAAATGTCATTACAATTATTACAATATAACATTATTATTATTATTATTATTATTATTATTATTATTATTATTATTATTATTATTATTATTGCCAACTAAACTTTTCTTCTGAAATTAGCATTTTTTTAATGAGGCTCCTGTGTAAATGTTCAGAAATTTTACTTTTATAGCAAAGAATGGTTTCTTTTTATTGCATAAAGTGGAAATACATGTAATTGAAATGAACATAAATAGAAGTCTAAGAAATATATTCATATTCATGAATTTCAGATGGCACAAGATGCTCTGTTAAAGGGGAAGAGTAAATAATCATAAAATATGAGCAAGTTAAATTATGGTCAACTGATACTTAACAGATAAACTGTAAAAATCATTGGTTGACTTTACATTAAAAAAATGTGAGTAAACCTGCTGCTTTTAAAGCAATTCAGTCTGTCAACATTTACTGAAATAGTTTGAGATTTGTTGTCGTTTGTTTGTTGTTGCTGTTGTTTTTTCTGTTGAGCACAAGAAGAAGATTTTATTGAATGATGTTGGAAATCCTGTAACCACTGAGCTCCATAGTCATTGTAAGTCATTTGTTACAGATTTCCAACATTCTTCAATTTGTGATCAACAGAACACATGTACAGCACACCAGTCAACTTTCATATTTTTCCCAGGCTTCTCTCATATTTTACTATTATATAATGCTATTATCCCATTTAAGTATTTTCCTGTATTTCTCCTGCATTTTTATTCTTTCAATAAGTGTGACAATAAATTTTATCAAAGAGACTATCCTCCCTATACGCATAGTACTGATGAACCATCAGGAGCCCCTTGCTCTTAAATTTGGATCTTTTTTTGTTGTTGTTTTATTTCAAACACAACATATTTGTCTTAAATAAGCATACACAGTTAGGAAAGCAACTTAATGCATTTATTGTAGATCTTTGCATTATTAAAGTGACACCTCTGTTATTTAATGTAATCAAATGAAAAATCAAAACAAGAGATTTGTTCTTTAATCAGATTCAATAAGTATCCCTTATTTTCATCTCAATGTTGACAGGTGTGATGTCCTTCATGACAGGATTTAGGGTTAACTATATGCCTCCAAAAGTTCCAAGTTTTCAATAGGTTTACTTTTTTAAGTATAGTAACTAATCACTTTTTACAGTGTGTTTTTTAAGGTCTGTATAAAGTACATAAAAGCATGGGAGGATTTCCAATGTGCCTTGTAGATTCAATGGTCATTCCATATTCTGTTTGTATTAAATTCTTTGATTTCCTCTCCCCTGTCTCTCTCTCTCTCTCTCTCCCTCAGTGATACATTTGGAGGGATAAAACACAGTTAATCCATTGAGGCTCAAATGCACCACTATGTGTTGTGTATTTAGAGGGAAAGGATAGGCTTTAAAAAAAGGAGACTCATAAATCTTTAGATTCTGCTCCACATCCTGTATGAAATTTATACTGTAAGTTGTTTACAGTAAATTGGCATTATCATTGCACAGAATTATCATGTAGCCCTCATTAATTCAAGCAGTTCAGCCAAGAGGTACTTTCTAATGTTTACAGTATCTGTATTTGTACAGACTTGTTTCTGCAAGTGCTGAAACAGAAAGCAGTTTCACAAAGTGAAATTGAGGAACGATCACAAAGAGGCAGCATGAAGTATGCTGTTATTGATGAATGACAGGACAAGAACCAATCACAATAGAACATGCAGCACTGATAAAGATGTAAACAATCACATGACCATAACACCACTTGCGCAGCTTCCGTTGTGTGTGAGGAAAGTGTGAAAGAGGCCATGTGTTTGTCAATGGCTACAGAGAGTGTCTTCTAGCCTTAAACGTGTTTAATTATCTTCGTTGAGTGTGAAGTAAAACAGTCTGAGGTCCAAAAATACTTTTCTTTCAGCCTCACTAAGTTTTTCACTGTTCTTTTGCTGCTTGAGTCTTTTAAATTTCCTTTTTGTGGTCTCTAACAGGTAAGTTGAAATTTAATTAAAAAAATAATAATAAAAACAATTCTTTCATGTACAACTTTCTTAAAGCAAGAGATGTGATGGCACTTACTGTAGGCCATATAGGCTATTGATGATAAATTCACCCTTCCATTCATGTTCCAAACTTCATGCTGTAGGCATAGTTGTGCAATCCATCATGGTTATTTGATAATATTAACCAAAATTCAAAATGCTTATAATGTTGAGCTAATTCATTGTAATCAAGATGCAATATGGCTTAAGAAATGTTTTCATTTATAATCATTAGAAAACAATATACACAAAAATAGACTGATACATAACCAACAATCTTCTTGGATATACAATACCAAAAATAATGGATCTCAGAAATCTTTTTTGTGACTCAGTCACATACTCTACGGCTCAAATTTTGGAAACATTAAGATTTGCTTTGCAAGGGAGAATTTAACTAAGGCTGCATTTATAAATTAAGTAAAAAAGAAAAAAAAAAAAAAGAAAAACAGAAACACAGAAATTGTAATTGTGTGAAATTTTATTACAATTTAAAACACCTGTCTTCTATGTGAGCACACTTTAAAATGTAATTTATTTGTGTGATTCAAAGCTTATATTTCTGTATCGTTAATCAAGCCTTCAAATGTATATGATCGTTCAAAAATCAGTATGATGATTTGGTGCTCAAAAATCACTTCTGAAAATGATATTTGTTGTAAACATTTCTGTACGTGCTTTAAATTTTAATCGAATGCATGATTTCTTACTATTCCAAATAATTAACTGAAAACTCACAAAAATCAATTACACTTTTAAAATATATTTTTATACAGAAAGCATTTTAATGTGGAATATTTTTTCAAAAGATTACTGTTTTTAATGTATTTTTATTAAGTAAAAGCAGGTTTGCTGAGCCGAACAGACTTTTGACATGATATGTAAGAGAGCTAAAAGTCATAAGATGCTTAAATGTCTGTCAATAAAAAAATTAATGAATAAATAAATAAATAAATAAATAAATAAATAAATAAATAAATAAATAAATAAATAAATAAATAAATAATGCGAAGAAGAAGAAGAAGAATTCCTCAACAATACTCCTAGTATGATCTATTACTCACAAATTTATGACAGTAATACCAGACTTTCCATTTGGCAAAAGGCTTACCTCTCAATCACATAACATCCCAACCACTCCTCATTATCTAAGGAACGCAGTGTTTGGGCTTGCACAGAACACTCGGTGAGGAATGAAATGTATTGGGACTTGCCCTAATCCTTGTGGCACACACAACAACAAACCAGAGGAGACAGGAACCTGTCTCAACTCCCCAGCCTTAAAGAAGGCTCATCCGAGGACAAACAAAGCAATGTGGGGTCTCATTAAATCCTAAAATCTAATTGACTTCAGGGCAGGCATGGGAGAATTTAGAAGCAAATACAAAAAAAACAAAGAAAGAACTGAAGCTCCACCTTAAAGTGTTAGATAATATGTGCAGGTGTTAAAGCCTGTCCTTGTCTTTCAGCACAGCAGACTGTGCAAGGACAAAACAAAAGATTGCACAAAAACATGTCATCAAATCACATAGAAAATAACATGGACCAGCCTTTTCACATAGATTTCTTTAGAAGAAGGAATGGTGGATTACACAATTTGACTGACCATAACAGCTTGGGTCACTTCTCACCATCTGTGCATCACAGAAATGAACATGCAACCAAAAGAAATAAATTAAAAATCTAAATCTTGACTAATACTGACTATTTCCAAACCTTGACTCAGCTTGACTGAATTTGCCCATTACAGCTAATGATAAATGGAAATTCACTGATAAGTGATAACCACTTTTACAATTCAACGGAATCATTTAATCAGAAATACATTTGAAATATTCTTCATTCACCCATAGATATTTTTATTTTGTCTTTTTGATACAGCAGTTCTTCTAAAATAACGCCGGATCTAATAAATAGATCTTTGCTTAGGAAGGATGTAAAATGTCTGCTTTGCATTATGCACTGATTACCTTGCTCTTCAGTGAAAGCTGTCAAGGTAAGCTTGAATACCCAGTTGGTTCAATTTTAGAATACAGTATTGGAGTATAACAGATTAACTTTATAGTGTGTGAAGTTCCAATCTGAAACACATTGTAATTCAAAGGAAAAGAGAAGCCAGGACATTCTGCAAAATTTCTTCCTTTATATTCTATAAAAAAGACAAAGTATTTAGAATGAGTATATATTTCAAACAACCATTTTCAAAATTGTTCCTATTTGTGTTTTATATGATCACAAGTGTAGAGTCTAACGCAAATGACACACTCCTGGAGATTTAGGGCTTCCCCATCCAGAGGGCAGAGAGATATAATCAAACTATCACTCTGAATGAACACTTGGCATGTCACTTTTTTCAGTAGACTACAATTCCTGCTTAAACTGAAGATTCAAGACCCAGCCCCAAAAAAGAACAATACAACCCTGTTGATGCTGGGATGTTTTGATTTTAGTCAGTCAGCTGAACACACTCCACTGTTATCATTACTCAGAGAGAAACAGAGAAAACAAAAGGGTTAAAATCAAATACATTATTCTACCCAAAAGAAATGCATTTCCAATGCTTCATTCGAGGTCTAGATTTTGCATAAAACCTAAATAGGCTTTTACAAGCGCTAAAACCCCACACCTAAGAGACACTTCCATTCATACGTGGCAATACTACGGAAAAATGTTCAAAGCAACAGGTATACATTCTCTTACTAAAAACTTAGAAAAGCCGAGCGCCGTTTTCCATACAACATAAGCGCACTTAATGCATAAACGCTGAACTTACACGAAAGCGTGGTAGATAAAAGCCCATGATCTGGGTCTCTCCAGCACGTTGTATAGGTAGTTCTGAATCCTCCGGTAGCGCGCGTTTCTCCGGCCGCTTTGCGTGCCGTACACCAGCGGCTTCCCGAGCAGACTCAGCCGAGCGCCCTGCTTCCCGCGGTCTCTCTCCGTGCCCGATGCACCTGTGCCGGCATGAGATGCGGACAACAGGCCGTCCCCCGGCCGCGAACAATTGTTCTTCATTCTATTATCACATTCCACATTATGCAATCCGTAACTTTCGGCGTGGTGCCCTGGAGAGGTGTTCATCCAGAGGCCGGAGCCGGCCTCATCTCCGCTGTGGTTGCGGGGCATGGCATCACCAACGCGGACCCAAATGCGCGTGGCATGCGTGTTGTTGTATCTCCGGTAGACGCAACGGGAGAGCCAAGAAACTAGCAACGCCAAATGTCAAAAGGACTCAAAATATATAATTTACCTCCGGTAGTGACGCTCGAACGCCACTTTTATCGCTCGTGGAATTGGCGGACTTCAATAAAAGAGAGGTGTGTAAAGTCACTGCTGGCGCTGACCCACGGGAAGAGCCCGTCAAAGTGACTTTATGTGACTGCAGTTGAGTCTTGCGTGCACAGCTCTTGTTTCTCCAGCGCGCGCTTTTGATGTCGCTCCACTCACACGCTCGGCGTTACTGCGCACAGGAAATCAACTGTGCCATTCTGCGCGCTCATGCTGTGGCACACGCGTTTCCGCAGCCTAATATTCATGTAAATACGCCTAATTAGCACAGACGCTGTCCTTTCCGACTTCGGTCCGCGGCATTCTCACACTTCTGGTATAATTTAATAAACATTGATGCAGACGAGGAGTTCAGCCGGAAAAACGAGATAACGATTGAGGATCCATCGTATTTATATAGTAAAATGTTTATTTGCATAAAACATGTTCTTGTAATCGTTGTGTTAAGTTAAACATTCTCTGGTGACAGACCTTTTAGGAACAACTGTGTTGAAAAAAAAGCTGTTGAGAATTATTCAAAGTAGCAGTAGTCAAGAATTGAACCCCTCAAACGATGTCCTTTTATATCAGAACACACCTTTAGCAACAGAAATCGCGTTCGCTTGATGATGTAACCATAGCAACAGTAGCTTAGTTCTTTCCTCAATCAATAACAACATATTTTCATCACTGTATTAAATAACAAAAACAACAACAACAACAACATTTATTATAATTATAATTAGTATTGTCATCATCATCGTTATCATTAGTAGGCTAGTAGAAACCTAATAATAATAATAATAATAATAACTTTAGCCTATATGTTAAAAAAATTATCTGTGAAAAAAAAACTTGGCACATTAACTCTTATTACAGTTACCATGTTATTCAGAGGCAGTAGTAACTGACGTCGGACAGCCCATGTGACTCAACCCAAAATAAAATCCACACTGTGTATTTTCTGTGTGGGCATGCTCGCCCTCCCCTACAGTTAAAGGCTGATCTTCTGCTGTATCATAACGATATATCTGTGAGCAGTAAAAAAAGTACGCTAAATGCTTATTCATCTTTTCATCTTCGGGAAATCCGCATGCAAAGCAGCAATGACCTTATTTGATTCTCAAATTAGACGCTTAAGTTTAACTGTGATGTAAAAGTGGATGCTCAGCCTATGCTTAGATGAAGAAATTAAGTTTAATCAGCTGCAGACGAACATCTGATTAACAGTGTACAGGGGTTTCTGTCATATCAACTTCACTTAAGTCGCACTAACTTTTAGTTGCAGCATTAATAGGGGAAACTGTGGCTTTGTGTGCTTCCTCTTACAGAGATAGCGCACTAAAACAATAATATTTTCTGTTAATTTTGTCTCTCGCAGGTTATCCAAGATGTAAATGATTTCTTTATCATTAAAACATTTGATAAGCTTTTTAGCTGAAAGATAAAACACACACAAACATACAAATGAGATGCAGAATTAATACACATGACTCCTGAAGATTCATTAAGTTAATTTATGATGTATGTGTTTACAAGTCTAAGCTTCACTGTCATATTATTATAAGCATATCAAACATTACAATCTGTGAAAAGTCAGTTTTCCTAATTGAAATTGCATGCAAAATTTATTTTTACAAGATATTCGCAGGGGCACCACGTACGGTGGCGTAGTGAGTAGCACGTTCACTTCACAGCAAGAAGGTCGCTGGTTCGAGCCTCAGCTGGGTCAGTTAGCATTTCTGTGTGTGAGTTTACATGTTCTCCCTGTGTTCGCGTGGCTTACCTCTGGGTGCTCTAGTTTCCCCCACAAGTCCAAAGACATGTGGTATGGGTGAATTGGGTTGGCTAAAATTGTCCGTAGTGTATGTGTGTGAATGAGTGTGTATGGATGTTTCCCAGAGATGGGTTGTGGCTGGAATGGCATCCGCTGCGTAAAACATATGCTGGATAAGTTGGCGGTTCATTCTGCTGTGGCGACCTTAAATTAATAAAGCGATTAAGCTGAAAAGAAAATTAATGAATGAATGAAGATATGAGCATAGTGTGTAAGTGTAATCTATATATGACTCTGTTTACAATATAGTCTGCACTCCTCTGACTGTCATGAACATGTTTAGGTTGAGGCAGGATTAAATGAAAGAATGTTATAAACACTTCACAGAATTTTTTTTAGCATTTTATTAATCCCAAAGGACCATGATTTCAGCTAAAAATATTCAGTAATATTCTTTAACTGCTGTATCACCAAGAAAGTCAATTTTTTAGGGTGAACTGTCCCTTTTAGTTTTGCTCAGAGCCCTTTTTTATGTTTTAGTGAGCATCATGTGTGTTACAGTAAGCAACATCGAGCACTGGATTTGTTCCATAGAGCATTAACCAGGACTGTGAATCCAAATTCACTTGTTCATTTTCTTTTCTACCCAAGCATTTTAATAAAGCTTCACTTGATGACTCGCATCAACGCAAACATTTCTGTAATTCTCAGGGTTTTTTTTTTCTGATGAGCGATCATTTACTTGTGCCTCATCATTGGCTGCATTCCACAATCTTCTCAACCCTTACATTCGATGACTCAGAATCTAGCAAGTATAAAAACAGTATGCAACGAAGTTCCGACTGTCTACATTGGAAAACATAATTACCCTCAGACTCACATGCATTCTGGCTCATCAAGAGCTAAGAATAGAAATATGTACACTTCACCATCTGTGTGCTACAGGACTGGTCCTAATGAGACTCTTAGTATTGTTTTCTTTTGTATATATTCTGAGAAACTTAAAAAAAAAAAGAAAAGAAGAAAAAAAAAAAAAGATCTGGTTAAGCCCATCATGGAACTCCCCCCCCTGCTTGCCATGACCTCTGTTGCTGCATCCAGCACCATCGCTTGCCATCAGTCATGAGTGGAGCACTGGGGTCATTGGCTGAACACAGGGACATGTATCAGGCTAATTGCTGTGACGCGAGCTCCAGAGGATGCAGGAAAAGGACATGCAATCATGTTGGACAGCAATAGATGGCGAGGGACAGTATACACTGTATAGGTTTACTGAAATGTATAGATATTGTATCTTTTGTCCTGGATGGCTAAATAATGAAGGCTGGCTACTTGTATATTTAAAGCAGGTAAAGCCTATTGGTTCTTCATTATCCCACATAAAAAAATACATATAATAAAGTACCTGAACTACTGTTGCGGTATTTCTAAAGTTGCGGTGGTAATACAACTATAGTACTATAAACAAAAAGTCTATACAGCTTTGTTACATTAAAATGCACAGCAGTTTAGTAGCAAAGACTAAAGAGTAATTAATACAGTTCAGGCCAATCTGTATCAAGTGCAAAAGTCTGATATAGCACTGTAAATAGGCCTACTATAATGTATATACACAGTATAATACACTATATCATGGTACACTATAGTATTTACTGTAATTTTTTAATGTGGGACTTGAAAGCTACTGCTCACTGTTAATTAGTTCTGAAATCTACAGTGTAAAATTATGGCTACGCAAGTGTTTTTTAGTTACATAATTCTTCTTGGCCCACAGGGTTAAGTCTGAGCATTGCAAATAAGCCGAGCCCTGACAAGATGCCGAGAGAGTGCTGAATTCATCATTCTCAACATTACAAACCGAGCTGATTCTCTGAAGATCTTTCTGACAAACGTCTGCCCTCTGCTGGTGAGTTTCAGGATAAGCTCACACAGCGCCACCATAGGTTAGTAATTAGTTTTGGCAAAGACGTATAGAGAGGCAAGTTATCCCACAGTAACTTTCTGGCCAAATACATTATGTAGTGACAGTTCAAGGGAACAATTTTAATGTGTGAGTATGCATTTAAACCCAAAAGTAACCTAATAAAATAGACAACAGGAGATAGGCCTACACATTTTTTTTACCAATTGAATCATCTTCTAATGCAAGGTGGAATATAAAATGGGAAAGCTAAAAAAATACAAAAACAAATAAAACCAAAAAGGTCACTGAGATTTGCACTCAATCTTGTGTCTTTGTACCGGAGGCCAGCTAGTGAAGTGCTGTGCCAGTAAACCTCACTCCTCTGACCTCTAAAAAGGTGCTCTAGCAATAGACGGTAGAGGCCATGGTCTTTAACCTCCTTGTTAGAGCAACCGACTCTCATGCAGAAGGTCGCCGGTTCGATCGCAGCTCAGAGCAGGGTTATATCTTCATCCAAACACTAAAAAGGCAGCAAACAAATATATAGAAACACCCACATGCAAGTGCACACAATTATGACTGAAAAGCAAGAAGGTCGCTGGTGCGAGCCCCGGCTGGGTCAGTTGGTGTTTCTGTGTGGAGTTTGCATGTTCTGCTCATGTTGGCGTGTTTCCTCCGGGTGCTCCGGTTTCACCTACAGTCCAAATACATGTGGTATAGGTGAATTAAATAAGCTAAATTGGCCGTAGTGTGTGAATGTATAAGTGTATGGGTGTTTCCCAGTGCTGGGTTGCAGCTGTAAGGGCATCTGCTGCGTAAAATATATGCTGGATAAGTTGGCGGTTCATTCTGCTGTGGCGACCCCTGATTGATAAAGGGACTAAGCCGAAAAGAAAATGAATGAATGAATGAGTTTGTTTTTCTTTTGCTTAACACAAATGAGGGTGTACTGAACAATACTGGAAAACAGCAGCCATTGATCTTCCATCGTTTTTTGTTTTGTTTTCTAATGCCTGCTAGTTTACAACATTCTTCAGAACATCCTGTTTTGTGTTCAACAGAAAAATCTCATAAAAGTTTTTGAATGCGAATAAATGCTGAGGAAGCTGTAATTATTTAGTGAGCCATCACTTTACGCACAGATGTTTGTGCAGCATACAAAGTACTTTAGTCAGTTTTAATTGTAATTTGTATAAAATTAATAAGTATAATATTTTACACTACTACAGGTGATGCATAAATCTTTTAATTAATGTATTTTTATTTTATTTTATGTATGTTAAAGTTCGCCAAACATCCTAACGTTCTCCAGCAGTGATTTTGAACATAGTTTTGTAACATCCAGTTATGAATATGAAAATGATTCATTCTTGTCAGTTTTCTGTGAGGTCTAGCTTGTACATTCTAAACTGACACATTTTATTTAATGCAATTTAATCAGATTTAAGATTTGAAGTATTGCATCATTATTTGTTTATAAATGTTTTTCAAATACTTTCATTGTTATAGCAAATGTATGGCTGCAGAAATGAACTAACTTAATTAAATAAGACTTTTAACCAACCTGATAAAAAACATAAACTCCTTATTTGTTGTTATTTTATTTTCTGTAATCAACTATGTGATGAAAGACATCAAGAAATTCATAAAAACCTATAATATTGTTAACACCAATGACAAAAAAGTTACACGTGATATTTAAATAAATGTTCAAAATAAATAAATAAATAAATAAATAAATAAAAGCTGTCATGTATGTGTAAAAAGGTAATTGAGTAATGTGGTCTCAGTAATAATGTATTATTATTATTATTATTTATTATTATTATTATTATTAATATTATTATTATTATTATTATTATTATTATTATGTATTGTTACTTACAACACCAAGTGTGAAAACTATAACCAAAATTCAACCCAATAATGCAGCTTTCTCTAACAAAAACTAAACAGCGCCTGTCTATATTTAGCTTGTTTTTCCCACTTACATTTCAACACATAATTACACATTCCATATTTTGTACTTACAAACTACAAAGACAAAATGTGATTGGTGGAAATGGATGAAAACATCCTGTGACCTTCAGAGGGTTGATTCCATCATAGCAGGGTCATAGAAGGGGGTCAAACAAGACAGATTCCATACAGATGTTACTACTTCTTAACCAAATCAAGCACAATGTAAAAAGAGCAAACACTGAATGCACATCAGATGACTGAATACATTGCTAAAAAGCTTGCCTTTATGTGATTAGAAAAGGCATCAAATAGTTTGTTCAGTCTAAAAGAGAGAAAGAGAAAAGCTGTTTTCTTTGTGAATGTATTTTAAATGTAGTTTCTGTGTTGCACGGTTCCATGGAATTATAATATAATATAATATAATATAATATAATATAATATAATATAATA
>CAIGQQ010005934.1:592462-612902 GCA_903798035.1 Danio albolineatus | reverse complement strand
AATATAATATAATATAATATAATATAATATAATATAATATAATATAACAATATGCTGATTTATTGCTAAAAAAGTTCCAGGAGTGACAGTTATTATCAAGAGTAACAAAATGCTTATAATAAGAACCACAACAGGAATGAGTGACAACATTAACTGTATTTAAAAAAGCAAATTAGCATTAATAATGATTTCTGAATGCACTGAAACCTAGAGTAACAATGGTGAAGTTCTTTTCTTTTTTTTCTTTTTTTTTAACTACTAACATGAACTATAAATATGCATTTTTGTTAAGGGAGGCCATGATAGGTAAAGGAGGCAATTTGGCCAGGACAGCAGAGTTACACCCCTACACATTATGAGAAGCGTTATGGGATTTTTGATAACCACAAAGAGTCAGGACCTCGTTTTAATGTCTCATGACAGAGGGCGCCCGCTGACAGTATGGTGTCCCCTTCACTTTTACTGGGGCAATGGGACTCACACAGACCGCAGGTTTAGCACCCCCTGCTGGCCTCACTAACACCACTTCCAACAGCAACATGGTTTTCCCATGTGGTCTCCCATCCAGGTACTGACCAGGCTCAGCTTCAGCGAGTAACCGGTCTTGGGCTGCAGGGTCAGGGTGATATGGCTTTGGCTATATAAAATTGAAGAGACTTCTTTTAAAATCATTACAAATCTTAGGTTTATTAGACTTTTGACTGGTTCTGTTTAAACTACTGTATAAATGCAGAGGTAAAGTGTGCTTGGAAACTATATTTAATATTTGAGTTAGTATAAGAGTAAACATTTACTGAAATGAGTACTCAATTACAGTCACCAATTTGAAAACCACATGAGCAAAATACTTTGTTTACTGTATTCAATAAGAACTGTCAAAAAATCTCAAAGATTTTTCTGTTGATTTATGAGTCATATTTTTTTTCTATTATATTGAATATTTAAGCATTTTCAATATTTCAATATATCAAGGTTGACACACTTACTGTATACACAGTATGCAAGCACTTAACTGTCAGTTAAGCCGCTGAGTTGAATGCTTAAAAAGGGCACAAGTAAACCAATCTCCTTCAAAAAGGTCTCATTAACATGGATGATTTAGTCAAATTTGTGTTCAAAGCCTGCTTGTCAAAGCATTGTGTTCCGCTTTTGACTTCACAGGCTACAGTCATGTAAAGTCAAGTCCCCTTTTTCGCTCTAGCGATTTTTATACAATACACTTTACAACACACAAAACAGTTTAAAAAGAAACTCAAACGTGGAGACACTTCAGATTCTGCTGTAAAAAAATAAAAAAATAAAAATAAAATAAAAGACAGCAGCTGTATTACAGTTTAGTTCTAAATGTGATGGTTGGTGTGTAAGGGTAAATGCACAAATATTACCTTCTGTTGACAGTGATAATAACTTTTTTAAGCAAAACTAAGTTGCTTCAGAACAAAAGGCGTCATTCAATTTTTTTTAAACTGCAATAGTGGAGTAAAGAATACACAAAAAGTACATTAAAAGTTGCTAATATGAGTTTAAATTCATAATAAGCAAAATCTACTTTAACAGTGTAACTGATTACATTTACTCCAACAATATACACCTCATAAGTAGGGCCAGACCGAATCTACAGACATTTTTTTCTATTTCTGCAGAGAATTTTGTAAAAAAATCTGCGGATTTATGCGGAATGATTTTGGGAGTGACATAACTAAAAACTTAATATATTAAATAAAAAACAATACATTTTTAACTTCTATTTTATGTTTACAATGCAAATCCATTTAGATCCACTTATTTTGTTAACAAAGCAAGTCTATCATATAATATATCTAGTAAAAGACAGAAAATATAACTTTACAAACCGTATTGTAAATAAATCATATAAACATTTTGACATTACTATTATTATATCACAATAATATTAATAAAATTAATTAAAAAACTAAATAAATATAAATGTATATACATTTACACAAGTAACTACATAGACTCAATGATGGGCTAAAAATCTGCGTGCGCAGATTCCGTGTGGGCCTACTCATAAGCAAAAGCACGTCAAAAGTACTGATTAAAAATATAAAAAAATAAATAAATAAAACTTGAATCCTGTTATATTTAAGGCATATTCACATATTCACCCCCCCCCCCAATAAAATGTATTCTGTCATCATTTACTCGCCCTTTACTTTTTCCAAACCAGTTAGAGGTTTTTTTGTTCTGAAAAAGAAGGTATATTGAAGAATACCCGTAACCATTGACTGCCATAGTATTTGTTTTTCCTATAAAAAAGTATTACCTATATTGTCCAATTACAAGTTTCCAACATTCTTCAAAACATCTTTTGTGTTCAATGAAAAAATTACAGCAACCTCAAACTGGGCTGGAACAAGTAAAAGGATGAGTAAAAGATGGGCGGATTTTCTTTTTAAAAAAAGTAAAAGACCAAACACCAGGTTGAAATTTCTTCCACACACTTTTTTTTTTATTTGGAAATAATAAAAATGAACTTTTTTCTCCATTTTTTTAAATATAAAACATACACATCGTATGAGCCACACCTGTATACAAACAGAAATGTTGCAGTGAATACTTTTTCTTTTTCATCATCTCAGTGGAACACATACTAGAAGTTGTAAACAGTCAGCATTGTTTTTCCCCTCTACTCGAGAATACTGATCAAGTAAAAAAACAAACGAAACAAAAAGACCTTTCTCTCATGAAGAAAAACAATCAAAAACATTTTTTTCTTAGATTATGTGTTCATAGCAGAGGTGAAGAGGTTTGGCTCGAACAAAAAAAAAAAGCACAGATAAAATGAGGATCTGGCTACAGCTTTAGAGCGGAGTGATCGAGCCCTCTAAAAGTGACAGTGAGAGCTCTAGATTTGGACCCATATGATAAAAAAGGTGTCCGCTCAGCGGTCCCTTATATCGGGATGGTTGTTCTCAAAAGTAAGCCTTGGCCCCTTTGCAAATATGGCTTAACCACACGGTTATCTCATATTTACAACACATGCGCTAGTAAGTCTCATCTGCATCTACATTTATATTCAACATGGATACTGTTATGTATGTATGTATGATATATTTCCTGTTTTGAATAACTCTATGGGACGTATACACATTTTATAGGTTAATTTCTGTGGTTTTGAGGTAAATTATGATACAGTAAAATCTGTAAAAGAAAAGGGAGGTTAGTTTTTGTTCAGTGTTACAGTACAGCACATTTGCCCCCAAAGATATATATATATATATATATATATTTATCTATAAATATATATATATATATATATATATATATATATATCAAAAAACAATAATAATCTGAAGAAAAGAAAATGTATATATGGAAAATGTTGCAACATTCAGCACCGAATGGAGGACATGGACTAGTTCTTTTTTTTGTTGTTGTTTTTTTTAGCTGATCTGAAAAGTCTGAGTGAAAGCAAATGGCTTCTTTTTCTTGATTTATCTCTTATATTCAAGTACAAGCAAACTGTACAGGTACATGCAACATACAAGCTGGCCTACAGTATGTTGAACTAACACATATCTATTTCTGTTACTTTTTAACATCTGTGTAGTCTGTTTCACAAAAAAATGTGCATGCAGCTGGGAACTGATCCGAGTCATGCTGCTTCGTCGCACTGGAGAAAAGTGGCCTGATAGATGATTGGTGGTCATGTTTGCGATGGCTAAATCTGATTGGTCACTTCAACATTTACAGAGACACACAAGAGGTAATTTGCATGACTCTTTTTTTGTTTTCTGTAAGGTACACAAAGTGGAATTTAAATGATGCTTGTTGGCTTGATTTTTTAAAATATATATAGTTTTTTTTTTATTTTAAAATCAAGCGTTTGTGCTTGCATTCTTTATTCAAAATAAAAACTCATGTGCAAGGGCTTGTCGCAGAGTTGGTGGCTTTTTCTAAGCCACGTTAAAAAGGGAAATGTACGTCTACTCAAACACTTACCATCAATGAAGTCAAAAAGTTACACTGCAAAAAAAATCCATCAATTAACAGTGTTCTGTATTTTGTGATTCATGAGTTTATTTGATCATGCTTCTAAATTACATTATGGGATCTTGATGTTTCCTCTAACAACTTGTGATGTTGAAAAGCTTGAAAAGGGGGCTATTCTTTATACGTTTTAATAGTTTGAAGTGATACATTGTCTGTGTTGGTGGTGTCATACGAAGACCTAGTAACAAACTGGCAGAAATTTTTCTGATATTTTACTATTTTTCTGTGACATATATATGTATACTTTTGAAAGTAATATCGAGTTACTCCTCAAAAAATGTACTAGTTGCATTCATTAGTTACTTTTTATAGTAAGTAATGCGTTCTGTTATTTTTGAGTTAATTTTGCATTACTTTTTATAACCTGGCTGAGGCTTGTTCTCATTCAGAACGTCCTTTTTTTTTTATAGAGGAGTTCTTGAATTAACAATGCACACTCTCAGAAATAAAGGTACGCAAGCTGTGACTGGGGTTGTACCTTTTCAAAAGGTACACATTTGTACCTAAATGGTCCATATTGGTACCTCAAAAGTATATATTAGTACCTAAACATTTTAAGAGGAACACTTTTGTACTTTTTAGGTACCAATATGTACCCTTGAGGTATTAATATGGACCATTTAGGTACAAATGTGTACCTTTTGAAAAGGTACCACCGCAGTGACAGCTCGCGTGCCTTTATTTTTAGAGAGTGCACTGTATAACACATTTAAAGGATATTTTAGGATAATGTTATCAGAGAAGGGGTGACACAGTGGCGCAGTGGGACACTGCAAGAACGTCGCAGGTTCGAGCCTCGGCTGGGTCAGTTGGCATTTCTGTGTGGAGTTTGCATGTTCTCCCCGTGGTCGCGTGGGTTTCCTCCGGGTGCTCCGGTTTCCCCCACAAGTCCAAAGACATGTGGTATAGGTGACCCTAGAGCTCTATGTGCCGTATATACAGATTATTGAAAATTTAAAGCAATGTGTTTGCTTTAAATAATGAACACATTATCTCAATGACTGCATGATTAATTATGACTACATTAATTTTAAATCAGCAATTTATTATTTAAAAGCTAATCAATTAAACTAAAAAGCAACTTGTGTTAAATTTACAAAAAAAGTAACTCAAAAATTATTACTTACTTTTTAAAAGTAATACGTTACTTTATTCGTTACCTAGAAAAGTAATATTTTTACGTCACTCACATTACTTGTAATGCGTTACCCCCAATGCTGTGTGTATGTGTATATTTTCAAAGCAGTGTCGAACATCAAAGTTGCTAAATCACAGTTTAAGGTCCTATAATGAAATTTAAAACCATAAATCAACCAAAAAAAACCCACATGTGAATAACTAAATACAGAACAGATTTTGTTTTGACAGTGTAGTTTAGCGTCCGAAAAAGTCTATTATGTATCAAGATTTACCCAATATATGAAAACATAGATTATCTTTACTCAAATCTGGAAAACGTACAAGTACACAAATATGTTTATCTTGTTACATAGTGTTTTTTCGTTAACTAAATATACACTTTTCAATAGCATTCAATGATAAGTGTAAACATCTAAAAATGTAACGTATTGAACAAGATGATGTATTGCAACGTACTGTAGGATAATGTAATAGTTTAAGTTACTAAATGTGCAAAGAAACGTGTGTTTTTCCAGATACGTCTTCAGTTTTAGCATTTCCTCTTTTTTTCACAGTACACTGGACAACACAAACCTTTTGTTTCCAATAAAACGTGCTAGCCAAGATTCTTTTTTTTTATAAAAAAGGAAATAAATAAATAGAAATAAAAATAAATTTGGCCTCCGTTAGCAGTCGCAGACATTAAAAACAGAGGAACTACATAATTTTTTAGTTTGTTTTAACTAAACGGACCATGGCTTTGGGTCCTCCAGGTTTAGGCACCAGGAAAGGCCCTGCCCTTCCGGACAACCTTCCCAGTGAACACCCTACATCTTTCCATTGCCTGACCTTTGACTTTCGTTACAAACAGGGTTTAGACAGGGCCTCAACTGAGACCCCACAATCCCTTGGTCAGAGGTCACCTTTGTTTTTGGGTTAATACATTCTGATGCTCTGTTAAAAACTAGCTAACGTACATTATTTCTTTAATGAAGACTTGACTGAAGACCACCCTGCTTTCTAGCGTCGCCCCAAAAGTGGAGCTTCCCACGTGCTAGTGAAGACAGCCCTAAATCTCAGTGAGAGAAACGAATGGTTTTGTCGAGGACAAACAAATTTGGCAGAACACTGGCTACCCACAAAGAGGAGACATAAAAACAAAGTCACAGGAGTGATTGTCAGATTTGAACAAAGCTTTGTGTTATTTCATCGCATTTTCTGCCTGGCTCTTATTGTTGTCCCGTTGTCTCTCGGCATGTATTGAATGTGCTTTATTTTTGTTTAGTCCACTACGATCGGACCCCTGTGGGTGCCGGTGAATTGTCCTTGTCCAGGGATGACTGAGAAGCACGTCGAGTTAGTGAGGCAAGAGTCGGGTCGACTAGGGAAGAAGGCGGGAAAAGTTTATACCAGCCAATCACATTGCTGGAGAGGTCCAGCTCCTCTAGTAGGATTTGTGCAACTCCCATGAAGGATTTGTGGTCCATGCGTCCATAATCTCCCCAAACTATTACCTAATAGGATGAAAATCAACACATTTGTTTATTGATTCATCAGTGGATGGTCCTCTCAGGTCACATTATCAAAGATAATAATATCTGATCTTGCCAATGTCATCTACAGTGCAGGGCAGGTGAAAAATAACTACTCACATGAAAAATACTACAGTTTAGTAATGCATGGTCAATACAATAGTGTTTTTGAACCATATTGTAGTAAAGTCCTTGCATTAACCTGTTGTGGTAATTGTATAGTTGCTGTGGTAGTAATAATAAAAAAGTTTTCTGCAATCACATGGTATATTATACTAAAATACAGTCAATACACTTTTTTTCTGTGTTAAAACCTAAAGTAGCTAGATTATTTATTACAGTTTATCAATTCACTTTACGTAGTTAATAACTCGGTATGCTCTAGCATTCATTGATACATGGCTGTTTGCAATAACTGATTGTTATTGGTCAGTCCTGACATTATAATGTGTTATTTCAAGATAGCAACCGCTAAAACTAATGACAAAGGATCATTCAGGTAAATGATTCTTTGACCATCAGTGAATATGTTCACATCCACATTTATATGTCTGTCTGTCTCATCGCTGATTTTAACTTGGTGTCATCGTGTTTATGATTAATATCTAGGTTAGTGTATGTTCCTTTCAGCAATTTTCATTTGTGTACACTTTTTATTTAACGAATTGATGAACTTATAAAATTGATAAAATTGTGTTGTGTCTAATCTTTAGGTTTAAGTAAGTAAGTAGTTATTTATGTAATAAGTGGAATAAGTTTTGTCAATCAACATGAATGCCATAACTTTTGGTCTACATGGACTGAAGATGATCATATTTGGTGAAAATTAGACCAACAGTCTAGGAAGAATGGCTTAAACAAAATCAAGAATTGGCAGATTATGGCATAATTGGTATCTGTGTTGTTGGCATGACCCAAGCAATAATTTAAGACCAATCTCATCAAAATAAGCATATGCAGGCAAAAGTTATTACCAAATGTGTATGTTTCATTAAGGTGACAATGACAGACCTAAAATTTGGTGTCTCTATCTTTAATTATCGCAGTGATACAGCCTCAGATGTAGTTTGGCATCACATTTGTCAGTGCTGTAAACAAACCATTACAGCTATCGACACAAATTTAATAACTTTTTGTCAGCATGGTCTAAAGATGAGTCAAATTTGGTGCAAACCAACCAAACGATATAGGAGAAAAAAAAACCAAAAAGTAGGTTTTTGACTAGGCTAAATGGTGGACAGGAAGTTCAGTTAATTAAAGCAAAATTGGTATGGATATTCTCAGGACAAATCCAGGGATGTACAACTTTCATAACAATAATCAAAATTAGTCAAAAGTTATTAGCATTTTCAGAAATAACATTTGACCAAAATTGGCGCTGTGATGAAACTTTTTGAGCACTTTTAAGGCACAGTCTCGAAAACACATACCAACTTTCATAACAATTCGCCAATGCGTCTATAAAGTATAGCTATTTTTGACATAATTCAAAATGGCTGACTTGGGAAAATCAGACATCATTCGACTCGGCATGCTCTGCTGGATGTAAAAAGAAGGGTTGAGACGTTATAAGCAAAAAAAAGCCATTTTTTGTATCTCCGGACCACTAGGGGGCAATGTGCTGACACGCTGCTGCTCACTTCAGGCCATGGTTGTGATAACCTAAACCAAGTTTGATGTGAAAACGTCAATGCGTTACAGAGATAGCACCTTATATCAATTTTCTCGAGCTCTAAGTTAAATTTGTTCGCAAGTTAACCGAAAACGGTTCGTCTAATCAATTCGAATTCAATACATTTTGAGTAGCATGGTCTGTAAATCATGTGATTCAATTTTGGTGCAAATTGGACAAACGGCCTAGGACGAGTTCAATTAAATAGGTTGTACGAAAAATTCAAAATAGCGTTTTGATGAAATAGAATTTTTATGACGAAAAATGACATCACAGGGTGCGTTTGAATCAGCCTGAGCCAAGGAATCAGAGGAAAGAAAAAATTATAATGATAAACATAAGTGAAACTTTGGACAAGTGGTGGTGCTAGAGAGTTTGGGTTAGAAAGTCCAAATTTGTTGTGGATCAGACTGTCCTCTATCAGTTTTCCACAGTTTGCGTGAATACCGCAAAGGGTTTATTGAGCTACCATAGACTACCAGAGTGGAAGAAGAAGAGGAAGCTGGAAGAATAATAATAAAAACCGGATAGGTGCCTTCGGTGCTTGGCCCTTAATAATACATACAGTATAATACATTTTACTGAAGTATGGTTCAAAAACACTACAGTATTTACTACTTTGTCATGTGGTTAGGCATTAAGTAAGTCCATATTTGTAACACTCCCTATCATGGCCAATACACATACTAGTGATGCATAAAATATTGATTCCT
Source organism: Danio albolineatus (assembly GCA_903798035.1). Lineage (NCBI taxonomy): Eukaryota > Metazoa > Chordata > Actinopteri > Cypriniformes > Danionidae > Danio > Danio albolineatus. The sequence goes on along the minus strand of CAIGQQ010005934.1, from coordinate 603,849 downwards.
ATTTACTATTGTCTGTTTAGACAATGTTTTTATCATGACTTCAGGGACACTGTTCTACAGCCATTGCATTTTGCCCTCTTACTTTTCACCCACCCTGTATTTAAACGTAGTTTTCTTTTTCAAACAGTCCTTGAGGGATTCAATGACATTTTCTCACACCGCATTATATCTCTAGAGCTGTGAAATTAAACTAGAAGAGTAGGAAAAAAGGCAAATAAACTCAATGACTCACTTGTAACACTTTTCCCTGTGGACTTTCTTCAAACTGTAGCGTCTGCTGGTACAGCGGGTCGAGTGTCTTGCGTGCAATTTTCGTCTTCTTCTTAGCTACATATGCCCCGTTGTGGAGAAGATAGACTTTGACGTATGGAGCTGTGAATCAAATTAGACAGTGATATTACTGAACATAACTGACAAGCTGTGTTTTTGGTTTTGTTTTTGCTTGATGATTTATGTTATGACTAAGTAATATGATACATATTGAGTTTGAATCACAAGCAGTGAGTTCAGAATAGAGCAGAAGTGACTCACCGGGCAGGGATTTGGATCCTGGTTTTTGGATTAGACCTCGTGCTCTTATCACCTCCACCTCCAGCTGGCCTTTCTTATTCACCATGCCAATCTGAATGTCACCTGGACACAACAGAACAAACAAATATAATATGTCAATTTTATTTCAAATTAATTAGCTTAATGGATTTGCTCAGATAATACATGCTGAAAAAAATCATCTGACATACTGTTGTTTCTCTAAGCAGTTATCCTTACATTTTGTACTGAATATCCAAGTAGTTTAGGCTTGAAAAAAATTTAAGCTTGATATATTTTGTAAAATAAAGACAAAATATGTCACTGCATTTAGGTCTGAATTGCGTATAAATTCAACTTGTCTATATTAAGGATGGGAAAAATGGTCGGCGTGCCCAGCACATAGTCTAAAAGGGTTGTCCTCATTCTCTTAATGAGGTATGGGTGTGTTTTGGGCATTAAACCAATCAGAGTCTCATCTCCCATTATCTTTAAGAGTGAGTCGTGGTCATGCCGTTTGTTCATGTGATTCATATTTTGTGCTTCAAAACTTCTGATAAGGGAACTTAGTCACGCCTGTAGCCAGCCTGGTGAAAGGGCTGGCTCTTTTTTTTTTTACATTTTTTTCTAAAAAAGTGGACCTTTTTGCAGTTATTCGACTCATTTTATATTTAATTATTATGAGGTTTAAATACTGCATTTTAAGCACTTTTTGTTGTTGTTGCTGGATTAGCTTGTTGGATGGTCATCATAACCACACTTGTTGATGTATCAAAAACATTTCCTAAAGATTTATAATAAAGAAATAATACAATAATATACACAAAAAATACAATAATTATTTTTAAAATACAAATTTATTACATCATGTCATTAGAAAAAAAAAGGAATCTGTAAAAGTTTATGAGAATCTGTTTAAGAAAAAAAAAGTAGCCTTTTATTATTTATTAGGCAAATAGCAAAATGGCCAGCACATTTAACTTTCCGAACAGGAAGTCACGCCATGCCAAATTTGGTGTCCCAAATTCTGTACCTGTACACAGGATTCCGCTTGGTCTTGAAACCTTTTTCGATGAGTTAATTTCATAATTCATTATGGCACAACAGTCAAAATAGGACAAATAAGCTCATGTATGGGACCAATTCTGGACCTCTGTCAGTGAGAGGTTGGTCTTTCAAACCACCCAAACCCCTGGCTAGGGGTCTGATTGTGATTCCCTGATTTTCGGTCTGCATTATGGGATGAAAATAAAATAACTAAGAATAAAGAATAAATAAGAAAATGTAGAAATTAAAGACAAAACTTGCTAATTTGAGAAATTTCTCATAACTTAAGAAATTAATTATGATGGTGGTTTCTTTTGTAGCTTTTAGAAGAAGAAAAAAAAAATGTGTTTACATTTTCTTACATATGAAATTCCAGCCAAACTCAAATAATTAGAAAATTCTCCAGAAGAAAAATAGAGTGTAAAATATACAATATAGTGAATTTTTTGAACCTTTCATCTGGGAAATACAATATGAAAATAAATAAAATAAATAACTCCAAATTATTTTGTCTTCAACTGTATACTGTTATTATGTATTTAAGTAAAAACAATTGTAAATGATTACCAGCAAAAGGGATATGGACTTGCTAAAAAAGCTTTAAAAAGCTTCACAAATAAGCCAATCTTACCAATTGCTGGTGTGGCAAGGGTTTGTCGACCAACCAATTGAGCAGGGCCCAGGCCATCCAGAAAGTCACTGAACTGAGTCTCAACTCGAACTGCTGGGAAGATTGGACTGACCAAGACAAATATAGACATATAATACTGTAGTCATTGTTCTTTTCGTATAGCAGATAAACAAGTAATGTGAGTGTTACAAACATAAAATCCACTGTTTAATTAGTCTTTAATTGGTCACAATAATCAATGTACCCAAAGAGTATGCGTTGTATGCAGATATGTTATTCCCAAAAAACGGGAGACTAATATTAACTAAATATTAACTTCAGTACTGTAAAATACTTTAAAATATCGGTACTTTATCAAAGTATATTTATTTGAGGAAACATTTACTTTTACTTGACTATTCAAAACAAAATATTGTACATTTCACTCCAATGCAACTTACTCCAATACATTTCCTAAATTAAGTTAAGCAAAAAGGTAAGGTAATTCATAAAGTGGGCGACGCAGTGGCACAGTAGGTAGTGCTGTCGCCTCACAGCAAGAATGTCGTTGGTTCGAGCCTCGGCTGGGCCAGTTGGCATTTCTGTGTGGAGTTTGCATGTTCTGCCTGCGTTCACGCGGTGCTCCAGTTTCCCCCACAGTCCAAAGACATGCAGTACAGGTGAATTGGGTAGGCTAAATTATCCATAGTGTTTGGGTGTGAATGAGTGTGTCTGGATGTTGATGTCTCTGAGATGGGTTGCTGCTGGAAGGGCATCTACTGCGTAAAAAAAATGTGCTGGATAAGTTGGTGGTTCATTCCACTGTGGCGACCCCGGATTAATAAAGGGACTAAGTCGAAAAGTAAATGAATGAATGAAAGTGTACAGTAATTTGAGAAGGTTAGGTAATTTGTAAAAAAAAAGAAACAAAAAGTTTTATCAGTTAACCTGTTAAATAAGTAAGTTCACAAATTGAACAATTAATGTGTGAACTGGACTGAGATCTGTTCCCATTCACTGGGATCTGTTCAGGAGTACTCACTGGCTCAAATGATCTATTCAGAGTACCCAGTAAATGATTCTTTGATTCAAACAATCCATACAGAGTGAATCTTCAATAAATGATTCACCGATTTTACAAACTGATTTGAACGGGGATCAGTATGTGAATGTGGTCTCACATGTTTTCATTAAGTATCAAAGTGGTTTTAACAGCAAGTTTTAGTAATTTAAATTTCTTGCAAAATAAACATTCATCAGTAAGTACTTTTACTACTTAAGTAATTAAGTACTTTTGCACTTTGACTCAAGTAATATTGAAAAGGAGGACTTCATATTTTACACAACTGATATTTAGTCCACCACTTTCACAAACTAGCCAATCTTTCTGAGGCATGTTTGTCCAATGTAGCAATGCCTGACAGACAGTTGTCACGGAAACAGGGACAGCACTTAAGCTGGCTGCTATTTTTGGACAATAATAATCCTGGTTTTAGATGGGAAATTCTATATTAAAACAAAACATGCAAAATGTAAAAGTATGTTGGATCAACGTAAACACACAGCAACAGGAAATTGTTCCAACTGACCCCTGGTTTGGAACAAGAACGGACACACAAGAACTGGCAATTGGTAGGAAATGATAACAAGAGCAAATCTTTCAGTGTTGTTTTAAAAAATGCTTAACAGATGTTTGGAGAAGCGTGTGACCAATGAAATGCACACAACCAAAAACAAACATTTATGTAACGGCACACAAATGAGAGAAAAATGAGAAGTATATTTACCTGCCCTCTGAGTTGTAGCTATTCGTGCTTCCGTTGTTGGATTCCCGGCTTGGCTGTCGACTCATATTCCTCTGCAATTCCACAGCCATTCCCGTCTCCTGACTGCGCTGGATTGTTCCTTGACTGCCTTTCGACTTCTTATTGGACGCTTCTGGAGGTTTCAGAAACAGTTTGTTATTAATCTGTCCTATATAATTGTCTGTGATAAAGTTTTAAAGAGTCAGCTCAATATCCTCTCTAAACAGCACTTAGTCAAACTATCAACTACAATTCCACATCCTTTTTGATGTTGGAAGCAAAGAGCGAAATAATTTGACAATGCTTGTAGCTCCCGCTGGAATGGACACTAGCCATAGTCTGTTAACCACCCCCTCTTTATCCCTCCTAAAAACAAGGACATGTCTTCTTATCTTGAGTCTGCTTACATAAAACTGAGAGAACTAAATACAGTTTCCCCGCAGGTCTCAGACTCCTCTAATGTACTTTTTCAAAAGGAACAAGCTCTGTTGCCTAATGGAAAGTCATATAATATCAAACAATGCAGAGTCAGTCCTGATATCTGAAAGTACTAAAATAGCCACAGGTGCCCCTTTTTGAAAATATGCTCTTCAGGTTTGATGAGGACAAACTTGGGCTAAAAAATAGGCTTTGACTTGACTCGGATACTGATCAAGAGAAAGTGAAACAGAAAAGCTGTGCTCAATGTTTATGGCACTGCATTTTGAGTGCCCTCTTGTGTTGTCAAGTGAAAACACTTAAAATATCTTAGGGTAAAAACACTCAATATGAGAAATATAAATGAAGTGGAAGGAGGCAGACATGTAATGCAGTTTGATTTCACAACATTATACTTTACAGTAATTTGGAAAGTATTTAAGCTTTAAAAAAAAAAAAAAACATTAAAAAGAAAAATTCTGTAAAATACTAATAGTGTGAAACTATTCTAAATTATTTTAAAATGTGTTCAACATTTTAACTTAAATTTGAAATTATAAAGTGTAGTTATAGAAAAACTATGGTGATATTTACAAATGGATGTACTATGAACATATATGCAGGTTGCATTAGCTATTAACAGAGATTTACAATAAATGATTATATGTACAGGTTGCTATTAATAATCAGAAGTGTGCAGAAAGATAAACATAATTGCAAATGTATATGTGCAGTGGGTGTGTACATAATTACAAATGTACATGTACAGTTGTTCAAATAAATGAATCAGTGCAATGTAGTGCAATGAAATGTGCAATTTTTAAATGTGCAAATGTTAAATAGAGCAGTGATTGTGAGGAGTATAAGTTATGAGGAGAGTGGGGGGAGTATTAGGGAGGCAAAAGAGTCAGAGCGGGGCAGAGTTCAAAAGGGAGACAGCTCTGGGGAAAAAGGGCAAATATATATTTTGCAATCTTTTATTGCATTAATTTCAACATTAACTGTTGAGCTTTTTTAGACTGATAAAGAAAACAATTGAACACAAGAATCTAACAAGAGTTTAAATAAGCAAATACGTAAGTAAATAATATGAAGGACTGTTATATTCTGACAATACACAATCCCAATCATGAAATAACCATACACAAAACTGTGTATAATTAAAGCATAATTAGAGTAAATTTCCTAAAGTTACAATTGCCAGTTTGTGTTTTATAACTTTTTTATTCTACATTTACATTGATTTTACATTAATCTTTTATTTTACATTTTTGACAGCATAATTTGCTTTCATGTGAAACAAAATATTCTGCATAAATGACATGATTGGAATTGATATCTTTTCAATTAGGATTTAAATGGATGATGCTAAAAAGCCTTATTTTTTTAAACCAGTCATGTGTCAAGGTTTGTTATTATAATATATTTGTGTTATAAATAGGTAAAGACCCGAACCTGTTTGACTGATTTGTGAGGTGCTTCGGCTGCGACGGTTTCCAACAATTGCTACGAAACGAGCATTGAGGCTGGATCTGCGTTTTTTGGCTCCGGTTCCAACTGTTCCCAGAGCAGTGTCAGACTGGCTGCCGTCTGTTCGCTCGGATGTGTTGATGTCACCGCTAACACTTGTGCTCTTCAGCATACTCCGACCAGAAGAGGCTCTGACCTGACGACTAAAAACAGGAAAAAGAATCAGTAAAACACAGATGATGTATTGTATACTTAATGTACAGAACATTAAGGCACTAACTGTTGAAAATTATATTCAAGGTGCTAAATGCTTCGTTTCCTTTTATTTACAACAGAACTTATAAACTGATGATTCTAAACTTTGCACAAAATTAAAGCTGTTTTTGTCTAATCAAACTATTTTACAGTCTAGTATAGAAAAAAAAATTATATACACATCTGTTATTGGCAAAGAACATCTGGTTTTATATAAAGTTGGACGGATTCATAACACTGAGTGAGTCAGACAGACGAAGAACTTGTCTATTTCTTAAAATAGCGAGCATCCTAATAATGAATCATCCTTTGCTTCAATCATTTACTCTAATTGTGCTGAAAAAACTAATTGCATTCATTTTTTCTACAGGACAATTGATTTTGAATGATGACTATTTTAAAATACACCAACTATTTGCTATGAGGTTGTTAATCAATTATGTATGCTTTTGTTGAAGCTATCAGCCAACATTATTTTAACAAATTTTTATACAACATATTTCAACTTACTGTGTTAGTTTTGTCAAAATAAAAAAACAAAATAACAAAATTCTGAACAGCAATCTCTATCAATCAGATTAATCATTTTATTGCTCGCCAATCACTTCACTCTTATAAAGCACTCTGAAGATTCAAAAACATTTGTATGAAAAATACTAAAAACTACATTATTGCGACCTTGATAAAAAGCATATTTGGCATAAATTATTTCTAAACAGATGATAAAACATCTTTGAATAGTTTTAAATGTACATGTTTAATTTTTTAATGTTGTGTTTGTCTGGTATATATATATATATATATATATATATTACATGTGGATGTTTTTTAAAGAAAAAACACACCATACAGTTAATAATGCAGAATCTGTCTATTGCGTATATGTACAAGATTTTTTTGTTTGGATGACACTAATTTTACTATAGTAACACATTCTTAGAAATCTGTTAGTGTTAGTGTAAAAGTTACAAAGTTTATAAAAAAAAATTAACAAGTTACTAAAATTAATAAGTTGTTTGGGATACCCAATTAGTAAATTTAGCTTTGAATAAATCAGTTGTTGAAAATATAAAGTGTTTTTCTTTTTTTCCTCTTTAGCAAAAAGTGTTTCTAAGGCAATCTGTTTACGTGCTAATTTGATTTTACACTGCGACAGTAACAACCCCATAGAGTGGGTTAAACTTGTCAATGTTTAATAGTACACTACACTCAGAAATACAGGTACACGAGCTGTCACTGAGGTTGTACCTTTTTTAAAAGGTACACATTTGTACTTTAAGGGTCCATATTGGTACCTCAAAAGTATATATTAGTACCTAAAATTTCTAAGAGGGACATTTTTGTACTTTTTAGGTACACATATGTACCTTTGAGGTATTAATGTAGACCTTTTAGGTACAAATTTGTACCTTTTGGAAAGGTACCACTCCAGTGACAGCTTGTGTACCTTTATTTCTGAGAGTGTACCATTTAAGAAAAAGCCAAAAAGCTAACAAAATGACTACAAGCAACACAAGTACCAATTTGATTCTTAAGACTAGCTTGATTCTATTGCATAAAATAGCAACACGTCCAATTTAGTTCTTCAAACAGTCTGTATTATGACACAGCAGCGCACTATTACAGTGCAGCCACGTCCTCTGCTGCCCCCTGGAGGTTCGGAGGAGCTGTCGTGTATCTGTCTCTGTTGGAGCCAATGTACTGCAGGACTGTCCCACTGAACTTTCCCCGTCACCTCTACACCTTAACCCTCTATCTGTGGGACGAAGGGTAGGGATTGGGAGCAGGGAGGTGGGTCTCTCTTCCACAGGCTGAAGAGCAGACAGGGCTCTGGGATTGGGGGGATCCAATGCTGGCTCAGTATTCAAGCATGGAAGGTATGAGGTGAGGCATGCAAAGATGGCTCTAATACACACAGTACAATACACAGGACACACATAAACACAAACACACAGAATGGCATGTGAATGAAGCAGAAAAAAAAGTGAAATTAAACACAGCATGCACAATCTGTAGGTTGCAGGGTAATTGTAACAAAAACAACATAAGAGTATAATAGCGCATTAGTATACAGTAATAATGGTTAATATCTATATTTCTTTTTTTTTTTTAAATAAGATATTGAGGTGCATATTTTAGAAATTGTATTACTGTACTTATAATATTATATTTAGATGTTTTCAGATAGAATATATTATGTCATAGCATGTGCATCAACTATCCAAAATGATTTAGCGTCAACTACCCATGTTTGTTTGAAAAAAGGGTTTATCCAAGTGAAAGAGCAAAGAGTATTAGAAAAGTTTCAGATTTAACTGGTTAGTAAAGCCAAAATGCTTCAGGAAAGAGACAGGGCCAGGTAAAACTTAATCTTCACAGCTCCCAAATTATTCGAATTAAAAATCAAAACAGTCCTACTTTCAGTGTGAAGTTTTTACAGTTTTTAAAGTGTCAAGTAAAGTTTTTTTTCACTCTAGCACTTTTCATAGTTGATGTTGTCTCAGTAAGATTTTACACTTTAAAGCTTTAGTAAGGTGAATACAATAAATTTGGATATTTAGGGTGTGTTTAGAGAAAAAAAAAACCGACATATTTTGATAACACTTTATTTCGATGGTCCATTTGATAATTAGTAGACTGTCTACTTAATATCTGTTGATACTGACATTCAACAGACATTTAACTGACTATAAGAAACGTGGTAAGTATGTCAACTTACACTAACGTTACCCCTAACCCTAACCCTAACCCAACCTAACAGTCTACTTACAATCTAATGAGAATTAGTTGCAGTGTAACCTAAATTCAACAAACAGACAATCAAAATAAAGTGTGACCCATATTTTTGATAGCTTTTGCTGAAAGGGATAGTTCACCATTACCTCACCATTCTCTCACCCTCAAGAGGTCAAAAAATATTTACAAGTTTCTTTCTTCTGTTGAACACACACTAAAAAGAAGAAACAAACAAACAAACAAACAAACAAAAAACACACTATGGAAGTCAATGGCTGTTGCTTTCCAACATTCTTCAAAAATCTCCTTTTGTGTTCAACAGATGAAAGAAACTTAAACAAGTTTGAAACAAATGGAAGGTGAGTAAATAATGACACACATTTAATTTTTAAGCCATGCTAAGATAACTGCTTTGCTAATACGTACAATAACAACAGACAAATATAAGAACTTTAGTAGTATAACGTTTCGACCAGTACTGTGTCTAAGCTTTTTTTTTTTCTCAACGTTGATTAGTTGTATTTGTAATGCCAAAATATAATTATTGCTTTGTCCATGGATTTACTGTGTTAAAAGAGAGGCAGAAAAAAACAGTAAAGCAAATTTCAGATTTATGGTTATTTACTTGCGGTATTTATTTATTTTTATCTTTTATTTTTACTTCTGAGCACATTTGAATGCACTCTGTCAAATTTGGGCAGAAAAACCCAAAATGGTGAAATGTCAGGAACTGACATTAGTACTGACTGTGAAAAGAGTCCACAACAAAGCACTTCACAATTCTGGATGGTCTTTATTGTGACAGGTGATCTAATGAATGTATTAAGCACCAAGAGTGCGAGTGGTAGGATTTTAAATAGCACCTTAAGTCATAGGCACTCTGGATGGATGCCATGTGGCATCGCCGGTGTGTAAAACTTTGAAACAAGTACACTAATAGAAAATCTGTTTAAGTGTATTCATTAAATATATATGAAAATATTCAAATCGAAGATTTTTTAAAGGGAAAGTTCAGGGTAATGATTAAATAGACTAAAAGAATAAAATGTATACACTTAGGGTATACATTTTACCAGTTCAATGCTTTAAACTGTCTTTTTCTTTACGTCTTTTCATTGTCACCTTTTGCACATTTAAATAAGTCTTATCATTGAATATACTATTTACACAAAAAGGGTAAGCAAGTGGTAAATGGTTGATTTAATATAGATTTAATAGATTTTCTCATTGTCTTGGCTGTAATTCATCAATTCAGGATCAAATGCCTGTGAAGAGCGCTATAGCTGGGCATTTGTCCAGATGTGTGGTGTAATCGAGCACACTTTTTTCATTTTAAAGAGCTGGCTATGGTCATGACAGACTGTGGATGCGTGCCATCCTGTAAGGTGAGGAATTTTGTTAATTGATTGTATTGTTTTTGTGTTCAGCACCTTTTGAGTTCAATAATTTAAAAATAGTGCAAAAATTACTTTGTTGTTTTATTTATATTTGTTGTTTTTATTATCAGATATGCAAGTAGCACACAGAGGATGCATAAAACTATAACACATTTTTATTGTTCGTTAGTGTGAATGTAAATATATTTATTATTGTATTGGTAACACTTACAATAAGGTTGTATTAGTTAATGCTAGTTAATGTATTTACTAACATTAACAAACAATGAACATTGCATTTATTACAGTATTTATTCATGTTTGTTAACATTAGCTCATAGAAATATTCATTCATGCTTATAGTCGTTCATGTTAACTCAAAGTGCATTAACTAATGTTGATGTTAATAATGCATTACGTTGAACTATATTAATAAATGCTGTACTAGTATTGTTCATTAGTTCATGTTAGTACTGAACACATTAACAAATGAAAACTTATTGTATATTTATATTTACAGTTATTGTGCTTGGTTTGAAAGAGAATTGTTTCTTTAGGTTAATAAAATAGTCTTTACACTAATAAAAACTGGTTGTTTGGAAAGCAAAAAAATAATAATAATTTCAACACGGCTGTAAAACTCCCTAACGGAAGCCTTTGTTTTTTAAAAGTGAAGAGGTTGTTTTGTTGTTGTTTCAAATATTAGGTAAGGATAAAGTTTTATCCAGTGGTGGTTGAGGTGAAAAACTGGACAGGGGGATCTGGTCCATGTTACCTCACATCTCCAGCCACTGTATGCCGTCTGCGTTTAAGCTCCTCAGAGAATCGTCTCTTTCCCAGACTCCTCCTGTTGTCTGTCCCATTCACCCCCCACGAAATCCTCCTTTCTTTCTTCTCTTCTCCTTTACAACTTTCCAATGACTTTGACCTTTTGACCCCCAATTGAATACGAATGCATGCAATAGAGCACAAGCCGTAATAGCAAGAAAAGTAAACCATGCAAAAAACAGTAAAGGAAAACATGCAGAAGGTTTCAACAACAGCAAGCCATGCATAAGACAGACATCTAGCATGCAGATATCAAGCTAATATAAAAGAACACCACAACATTACATTATATTATATTATATTATATTATATTAT
>CAIGQQ010005934.1:531717-545221 GCA_903798035.1 Danio albolineatus | reverse complement strand
GAACGATGAACGCGATGGCAAAGAAAGCAAGAGAGGTCTTTTTGAGGACAGACGACGAGGTCGAGTTGTTACTTAAAGTAACAAATGAATATAAAACATCAATGGCTATCGAAAATGCCGTGTTTACAGTGAAGACTGGTCTGCTGTCTGCCGGTGACGTCATAGCCATGTGCGCTTGACGAATAAGGAAAGGATATGCAATGACCCAAAGCCCCAATCACGTATCGGATCTCAGCAGCCACGCCTTCAAAGATATCCGTTTCCCTCCATCCACACTGAGACGCAACAGCAGCGTTTTAGAATGGAAACGCTGTCTCCAGTGTTTTCAAAATGCTCCGTTTTCGCACCTCGAAAGCTCCGGCGTAGTGTGGACGGATGGCGTAACCATAGCAAAACGTATGCGTTTTAAAATGAAAACACACTAGTGTAAACGGGGCCTAAGTTAGCTGACCAATCAGAGCATCTTGAGGGCAGGTCTTATGGAAAAACTTATATTTCATATTAGCTGAGCAGCTGTATATAATCAAAGTAAAAATAATTGTAAAAATAACCTGATTTTTTACAAATGAAGTATGAACACACATTGCTTTGCATCTTATAAACACAATCAAGCCTTACAAATACACTCTGGACCACCCCTTTAAGTCAGCTTAATTGGTGTAAGTTAAAATGACTTGTAAAGTTAAATTGGTTCAACTAAAATTTAGGTGATCAACATACTTTTTACAGTGTACAGCACTATTAAATGAATGTTTTGAAGGAAAGTACAACATAAGAAACTAACTAAATTACCTGAAAAAAAAACATAATTTAACATTAACATAATTTCATTACAGTAATTAGGTAATTTGTAACTAATTACACCCAATACTGTTTGGTAGTTAATCTATAATGCTAAAAAAATGTGATGTACAGTATCTTCTGAATAAGAAACAGAAATCTGTCATCTTTTTCTTTATCTGTGTAGATTTTTGCAATGCAAATGCATCAGTTATTATATCATAAGCCTCACATTTATCAATCTGCTTCCTCCCATCTCTTTCCTTTTCCCCAATGAAGCCCTATTATTGAGCCCTGTAATGGTTCATTCATGAGATGGATGGCTGAGTCTGCCTAAAATACCTCAGCCGACACCATATTTCTTCTCTTCCTCCACCCATATTTCTCCCACTCTCTCTCTTACACACTCTCTCTCTCTCACACAATCTTTTTTTTTCTTTTTAGCTAGCCAACTTGACAGGCCTGATCTGACATGATTAGCAGCAATGCTAAATCAAACTAACAGCTCTTGACTTGACAACGGGTTCATGGCTTTAAAAGCACAAAGGTCCAATCTATTGATCTAGCATTAGGCTCTTAAAGCACCTTCAGCACAACAGTAAATCTTCTTCTACTGCAACACATGACGGTGTCCATGCTTTTCCTTCGAAATAATATTTGACTGAGAAGAACCCTGATCTCAATGATTGTTAGCTCAGGATGCAAGCCAAAGGTCTGTGCGATACATAAAATGTGTAAATCACATGGACACCCTTCCAACGACGCTGCATGTTTTATCAGCTGGATGAATGGTGAGAACGGAAAAGCTGACATCCTCTGTAAAGCCTGCATCGTTTTAGTCATCTTTAGCACTCGGTGATCAGACGCAAATGGGTTATGAAAGCAAGAGCTTATATGATGTGCAAAAACAGGATGCTCTGCAACAGGCAAAGCAACGAATGTTTCATTTAAGCAATAACAATCTGCAATGTTCAAACATTTCATAAAAGTTTTAAATATTGTATGCCGCAAACAACAGTACTCACATGGTGGCATCCCTAATAACGGATCCCCTATCACAGGGTCAAGCTTCAACTCCATGAAAATCCAGAATACATGTCGTTAATTGCCAGTGCCGACAAAAGCGTCGCACTTCGGTTTTGACCTGATCTTAAAAAGAGACGAAAGGCTGTTCTAGGACAGTATGGATATGAGGGAGAGTGAGAGAGAGGGAACGAGAGAGCATCATGGCCTGATTGAATCCAGTTGGCACGACTCCAGCGTAATCTGAGGTAAATCAGATGTGCAGAGGCCCACAGCTGTCAGCCAGCCAGAGAAACACTCTCAGGAAGGATTAGCAATCCCTGCTAATCCCACCGTGCTACTGCTAGCCTTTGCTAACCGTTATTCAATAGAGTGATGAGAAAATGCTGCTCGTGGTCTTCTGTACGACGTAACTGAGAAACTACGGTTGCCAGTTTGATCTCAAAAAGAGGGGTCCTGGGTTTCAATGGTTAATTGTGAGTAATTAGCTCATGTGGGTGAAAACTGAATCATGATCACAAGAGTTTGAGACACCTACAAATGCTAATATGTTTTGCAAAAGGATAGATGTGTAGATGGCTGGATTACTCGCTACTAGTTTTGTGCAGTCGAGGATGGGTAAAATAATCCAAGGCTTTAATCCTTGAATTAGATAAAATTCGAGCTGCACACACAACAGAGTATTCACTTTCTTTTCATTTTATTTTGTTATTGTTGTTTTTTTTTTTTTTCCACCGAAGGCCGGTTTACAACAATATCGAGGGCAGCTAAAGCCATTAAAGCTTCACATCTTGTAAAGGCTTGATTCTAGCTGCTCTCAACTAGAGAACCGAGGGGGGAAAAAAATCAGAAACAACAAAAAAATAAAAAATAAAAATGAAGGCCTTGCAATAAGGCCATTGTTATCACAGAAAGAGAGTGAGAGAGTGAGAGATTAAATCTGAGAGAGAGTAAGAACAGTGGTTTCGCCGTATTCCTGAATAGCCTGAATAGGATTTACTTGCACAGGCAAATCACTAAACGTATCTAAGTATCAGAAGACCCCATAAAAATCAGACAGTAAACAAGATTAATTTAATTCAACTCCAGACCTGAGGTCAGCATATATGAAAGACAGAGAGAGACAGTGAAAGAGAGAGAGAGCAAGAGAAAGGGTGGTGGGGTGTGTGTGTGTGTGTGTGTGTCTGTGTGTGTACTGTACATTTATATGGATGTAAATACATTCTCTACGGTTTTGTAAATGGAAGTGTGTTCCAGCCTCCCCTGCTTTGCTGAATACTGTTCTCCATGGCAACCAAATCAGTGACAGATGTCTTCAAAAAAGATAATTATTAACATCATAATTATGTGCATTTATAATTGTTACTTACATAATTCTTAATTTTCATTTGTGTACTAAGCTTGTATTCTCAGTGTTCCTTAGTTGCCCCGTTCACTTTGTCGCATTACATAGATGAAAAGTATATAATGCCAGTAATAAAATTACAGATAATAATAATAATAATAATAATAATAATAATAATTATTATTATTATTATTATTATTATTATTATTATTATTATTATTATTATTACTACTATTATTATTATTATTGTTTAAAAATATCATTATTATTATCGCTATTACAAAAACTAGAGACTAGAGAAAAAGTAGACTACTTAGTTGTCTATAATCACTGATATATTCAAGACTGTCATAACAATAATAAAGAATATAAAATATATAGAGAGATAAATATACATATAATATATATTATAATATATATATATATTGTATAATATAAAATATATATTAAATATATATTATATATTTATTTATTTTCTCATTAAGAGTCTCATTATGTAAACAAACTGTAATTTAAAGGTTTCAAATATTCAACATTAAATTTAATTAATTTTGTTTAATTGACAAGCGCTTAAAAAGCAATGATTCTTTCGTTGTATCACTGAAAATATGATTATATACAGCCAATAAAACATGCATATTTTTTAATATTTAATAACATCTCATTATTAAACTTAGGTAGGAAGTTTTTTAAGTTATTAAATTATTTTGTTGTCAGTCAGTTCAAACTGTTTGTGTCCATGAATTCAAAAACTAATTGAACAAATCTCCTCAGTATCATTAAAAAAATAAGGCCTTTTCTAAAAGGCTAAAATTTATCAAGATCATTTCAAAATTCTATCGATAAGCCCTAAGGGAGAGTAAATATAAACAAGTGAACATAATGGCATGACTAAATGATATACTGCATGTATGATCCTGAAGAGAAGTGAATGCAGGTGGCAGACGACAGTGAAAAATAAGGCATACTATTGCTTTTGCAGTGGTCTGGGGAAAAGGACTGGGGCTCAACTGTGCTAGTTCAGAAGAAATGGGTTATGAAAAATAACTGCCTTCTTCTCAAAAACTGACAGATCTGCTGACACAGTCTCCATTTCACACCCCAAAGAGCAAACTTGCCCATACATCACATAAATACACGCACACTTGCTTCCAGTGAAGCACTCAAGGGAATTTAATATTAAAACAGACACCTGTACCAGGCTGCCTAATGTCAGCACTAGTTAAAAAAGCAAGCGGTCACTTGATCTTTTGAAAAACAATTTTCAATTTTCATAATACCTCGTTCTGCTTAGGAAAATACTATATCCATTTTAAAGCACTTATACAGTAGCTGCCAAACATCAATCCAAACACCTCATACAGGCTCCTGAAGGACTTACACATTTGCTTGGCTAAGCTCAATCACTGGCAGGCTAAAGAAAGAAAGGAGGAATAGCATGTGCGTACATCAGCATTTGTGTACTTCATGTTAACAGAACAGGGATAAATACAGTCCCAAGCCAGCCACTGGTCAGAAGGGAGGTGTTACACTGGTAAATAAGGCTCATTCCTTTCTCCTACAACATGGCTAATGGCTAAGCTAAGCAGTTTTTGCACTAAAAGGCTGTTAGGAAGAGACTGCTTCTTTATCTTGTTAGCCAGCCGCAAGCATGTTGCTCTTAAATAATTTGCATTAGTTTTCCAAAACATTTCCAAGTGAGTAGATTTAGCATGTAGTTAGCAGATACAGGATAAAAGCTAATGTTCAATCTGCTCTGTAAATAATCCGATTGATGGCACTTTGTGTTAATTTGTCTTTGGGTGCTTTCACACCTGTTTTGTTCCGGAACAGGGATTCAAAATGTTACAATGTTGCACTTTATACTTGGTGCGGTTCGCTTTCGAACGGCAAAGTTTCTAAACGGACCGAAAGAGCTAAAACAAGTCACGTGCAGGTAAACTCTCCTAACATTGGTCAGAGTTTCACGGTTTATTTTGCAGAGTCCCGCTCAGCTGTCATGTGACTCATGCGTCCTTGTTTTAATTTATATTTTATTAATTTATAATTTATTAATGAGCAGCAACAACATCATGAGCGGAAAGCTGCGCTTTAATTTTGAATGGTGACACCCTCAGACATCGTCACCAAGTATAAATCAGAGGTAGGACTTTCTCATACATAGCCATTGGCTAGAATTATGCATCTTAGGCATTACATTATAGAGAGAAATAACAGATAAACCAAGACTGCACCTCGGCCAGTTTTCCTAATGGAAAAACAGCTCTCGTTAATAGTCAACATGCTTTCATTTTCGTATTTGACATGAAACGCACATTTGCTGGTACGAATGAAATCCCACCCTATTCATAATTCTCGCTTCATATAGCCGTATATATGCCTATTACATATCCATAATACACTGTGATATAGCCGGGCTCGGATCATTTTGCTTTCTTACTACAATTGATCTGCTCCATAGTTTGTTTCAATTGAGCCGAGACCACCTCATTCAGGTGATCTCAGACCGATTGTTTTGGCGCGGATCCTAGCCAGTTTGCTGGATTCACATATGCCATACGAACCGCGTTAACTGGGGAAACGAGTAAAAGCACCCTAAATATCATTACAAATAAAAATAGTGGTTCTTTTCCTCATAATATTGCCACAATGTTTCATAGAGACAAAAAATATATACGTTATTAACATAAGCGCAGTAGGAACAAGAGCATTTCCAGCCATTTCAGTGTGGTTGACCAACTTTTCGGAAAAAAGTAATAATAAGCATAGATGCAAAAGCATTTTTAAATGAAAATGGCAATTTCAAAATTTATTCAGATTAGTGTACTCAGTAAGATATTTTAATGTGTTTTTTTTTTTTTTTTTTTTACCGGCACACAGTCTGTTACTGCAACAGTAACTTACCAGTAAATGTGTTTTGCAGTAGCAGGGTCCTACCACAATTTCATTTTACAGTACAAGTACTAAGAAGGAAGTAAGGGTTAATTCATATAACACCTTTCACAGACATTAAGTCACAAAGTGCTTTCCAATAAGTGAAAACCCGAAAACAGGTAAAAGTTAAAAATCCAAGTACAGAAATACTAATACTGTTAATTAAAAGCTTGACCAAAATGATGTGTCTTTAAATGCTTTTTAAAAAGTTCAGCTGATCCCAGAGTTCTCAGTGCTTTTGGGAGAATATCCAGAGCCTTGGGGCCACAACAGAGAAGGCACGGTCACCTTTAGTCTTACGACGAGTTCTGGGAATAGCTAAAAGGTCTTTGCCAGAGGACCTCCGAGACCGGCTACATGAGTGACTATGTACAAGATCTTGAATATAAAAGGGTGCTTGACCATGAAGAGCTCTATATGTAATTACCAGAATCTTAAAATTTACTCTAAAAGGAAGTAAGTAGGAAGCCAGTGAAGTGCCTTAAGAACAAAAGTAATGTGTGACCTCCTACTGGTGTTGGTTAAAAGCCTCGCCGCTGCATTTTGCACAACTTACAATTGATCCATAGAAGATTTGTTCAGACAAGTGAACAAAACATTAAATAGAATAATCCTAAATATAAAATAATGCAACCGTGAAGAGATAAAGGCATGGACAAGCATCTCCATCTCTTCCTTTGAAACAACATTTTTAATTTTTGCAATGTTCCTCAAACGGAAAAAGCATGTACGAACAACAGACTTAACATGGCTTTTAAAACACAGAGCTCTTTTAAAGATGACACCAAGATTTCTAATGTCACTGCAATTTGAAGATGACAAACCTCCAAAAACATGCCTGATCATTGAGGTGATGCTATCTGGAGGAAAAAATCAACATTTCAGTTTTATCAGGGTTCAGAAAATTGTCTGCCTTCCGTTTGTTAATGGAGACTAAACAATCCTGCAAGAGAGACAGTTTGTCCAACCTGTCAGGGCTAAAAGAAAACATAATTGATCATCTGCATAGCAATGATAAGATATAATAGCCTTACTTTTTATGGTAAAATGACCTTTGCCACATTTTAATTTTACAGTATAACAATTGTTACAGTATTTTTACTGCAATTTATTTGCATTTCGTCACCTTAGAATTATAAGGTTCTATCTGACATCTTTGTCAAAATTGAGTTTTTGGCATATTCTTATTAATTGACAACTTATTTATATTATGGGATTTTGTTTTTAATCATTTATTTACATTTAAAGACTTTTTATTTCCTCTTTTTTAGTTTCTCTTGCTGTACCAATGCAGCAGCTGCTTCATGTAAAAGCTTATCAACAGTTTTAGCCATTTTACGTCTGTTCCGTCCATCAAAGCCGTGCTTTGCACTCGACGTCACTTGAATACGTCCCTCCCACTGATAAGCGTAGGCTTTGCATACAGGTTGACGTTGAAAATGAAAATGAAAACTGAAATAAAAGGGGGGCGCCACGGTGGCCGAGTGGTTAGCACGTTCGCCTCACAGCAAGAAGGTCGCTGGTTCGATCCCCGGCTGGGCCAGTTGGCATTTCTGTGTGGAGTTTGCATGTTCTCCCCGTGGTTGCGTGGGTTTCCTCCGGGTGCTCCGGTTTCCCCCACAGTCCAAAGACATGCGGTACAGGTGAATTGGGTAAGCTAAATTGTCCGTAGTGTATGTGTGTGAATGACAATGTGTGGATGTGTTTCCCAGAGATGGGTTGTGGCTGGAAGGGCATCCGCTGCATAAAACAAATGCTGGATAAGTTGGCGGTTAATTCCGCTGTGGCGACCCCGGATTAATAAAGGGACTAAGCCGAAAAGAAAATGAATGATGAATGAATGAAATAAAAGGGTCTACAAAAGGAAAACATAAATGTATGTTTTGATTTGAATTGTGTCACTATTATAGCGTGAACATTAATAACAAGCTTTGTAAAAATTGAGCTTGCATTTTATTTTTCAGTTTCGCATTTTATTTATCAATTTGACAGTGACGATGTGTTGTCACAGTGAAAATGAAATGTTAAATCGGCAACTTCATTTTAATTAGTTTGACAGGGGCGATGTGTTGTCACAGTGAAAATCAAAATTAAATAATTTCATTTTATTTTGGCAGGTATTTTGCGAACAGTGTTTTATAATGAAATTGTTAATCTGGTTTTTATTTTAATTTCCAATGTTTGTTTGATTTTTTTTTAAATTGGCAGGATTTACCTTCCATACACACATACTGTTTGCTTTGGAATGCAAAAACTTTGAAGCTCTCAGAACGCAAAACGCAGGTAGAACCTTATAATTCCAAGGGGACAATTGTACACTAGCAATAGTTTTTAGTATTTACTGATGAATTTAATAAATTACAAACAAGTTACTATTTTTTTTTCATTACAGTCTCATTTTTGTCTTTAACTACAGTAGCAGTACTTGATTACTTTGATTACAGTAGAATACCACAAAGTCCTAATATACAGTGAAACTGTAAAAGTTTTAAAGTGACCAACAATGCAATGTATATTACAGTAGTGAACTGTATTCTACTGGGCGTTTTTTGCCAGTGAATAACTGTAAAATTGCGGCAAAGTCTAACAATGTAGACATAGCATTACACTACAAACTACCTACTAGGTTGCCTCAAGATTTTGTTATGTGATGAATGTTAATAATATTAACCTTAAAGTGATTTGAGTTCAATTACCTTGAATTGTGAATTCTAACTTCTAGAGACAAGTAGCACAGACGGTGGAAAAAGATCAAACTTAATGCTTGTGTATAAGCACTGTCAATGAAGTGTAGTAAAGTACTTTAAAAGGCTCTGCATATACAGTACTTTTAGCTTAAGCATTAACACCGTTTGACTGTTCAGCCATATTTATTTAGAATCTGAGCACTTTAAGAAATTATCACCAAACAAGTGACAGGTAAACAACAAGAAGGGCGGAATATATTTGTTATTTTACGACCATAACACTATTGCCAGTCATTCAAGAACAGATAACAAACACAAACACAGCAACAATAACACACAGACACCTAACAGGAAACACATCACACACATAATAATAAAAAAACACGCAAGTCGCAAGTGCCCACTGGAGTGCAGTGTAACTTTTTTTTCTCTCAGAGTGCTTTCATCAACACTAACAAAGTGAATAGCGAATATGGCATAATCATATCGGGCATGGTAAAACCTTGCATTTTGTCCTTGAACTTTCACCCCGTGGCATGCCTATTGCAGTCCCAGGGCACAAGCAGGTGCAGTGAACATGCACAGATAAGCATTCGCTCATCACTGGTAGCACTTCAGTGAAAGGGCAATCCATCCACTATGTCTACTGAAAATGCTCTATTTACAGCTTACAGTGTTTACATTAAACCCATTCGACTAAAGAGCAACCAGTTTTGAGACATCAAAATTCCAACAAACCCAAATCAAATAATGCCCAATTCCCCTAACCCCCTTGCTGTGAAACTACTTCAGCATCCCTAGCATTAGCAACAAGGAAGGAAAGGGGGATGGGGTTCAGCCAACACATGCTAGTTTCCTATTAGCTGGATCTCATGAGGAAAGAATCGGTGGCCCATGCAGAATCTACAATACTCAGAATGTCTTACCCTGTCTTTCCCTATGAGACACTTTGCATGAACAGAAGACAAATAACGGACGCATAATTAGTCCAAATTTGTTTGTGCTCAATACAGCAGGAAATAAATACATCAGTTCAGTGGGGTGACAATGCTATTTAAAAATATATATTTTTAGAGAAAAAGACAAAAAGTAAAAACCTTCAGTGCAAATTACCTTATCAAACGCAATGAGAGTTGTTAAGAAATGTAATTCATGAAATAAGTAGAGTTCCATCTGTAATTTTCTTCTACCATAAGCATTTTTCTAAGCGTCTTTCGTTTATGTTCAGTTATTTCATGTTGAAAGCGATAAAATTAACTCATTATTTACCATTTAAGTGAAATTTCTGAACCAAGACATAGAAGCCTGAGAAAAATTGAAATATTAGCAGAAGATTTCAGGTTTTCGCATTTAAACTCTTCAGGTATAACCACATTATATTAATTTTATTATAAAATTAATTAATTCTTTTTCAAATAAAGCTATGATTTACTTTACAATTTACTGTAAACCGTAAAAAGATATTCCTAATAATTTATTTATCAGTCATTTATATTAGGTTGATTTATGTTACCTTTTCTGTTATTTAGCTAATGTTTAGCATAATATATTAGCATTTAATACTTATAATTATACTTATAATTATAATTGTACTTATATTTTAAAAAGATGGGCGTCACGGTGGTGCAGTGGGTAGTACAATCGCCTCACAACAAGAAAGTCGCTGATTCGAGCCACAGCTGGGTCAGTTGGCATTTCTGTGTGGAGTTTGCATGTTCTCCCCGTGTTCGCGAGGGTTTCCTCTGGGTGCTCCGGTTTCCTTTGGGTGCTTCGGTTTCCCTCACAAGTCCAAAGACATGCGCTATAGGTGAATTTGGGTAAGCTAAATTGTCTGTAGTGTATGTGTGTGTGAATAAGTGTGTATGGATGTTTCCCAAAGTTGGATTGCAGCTGGAAGGGCATCCACTGTGTAAAACATATGTTGAATAAGTTGGCGGCTCATTCAGCTATGGTGACCTGAGATTAATAAAGGGACTAAGCTGAAAAGAAAATTAATGAATGAACGATGAATTTAGAAGATGTAAGCAGTTCGCTTGCATTTCATTTAATGAAATAAGCAGTTACAAGTTGTTAAATATACACTCTCAAATATTCCATCCAATATCGCTGTTAAAAAAGAATGTTTTTTTGTCACCATATTTTTTTATAGTGAATTTCTGCCAACAGCTGCCTTTTTTTAACCGCAAATGTAACTAGATAGTTGTTTAAAAGTGTATGAACTCCAACTTTTTTTGTACTTCTGCATTGATTCAAATCACTCACACAAACGTGCATACACAGCTGCTTATATCAGCAACAGAAATAGCATTAGATCATTCAATCCAATGATATTGCACATTCAGACGTAACACAAGTTCCTCAAATCACATTAGTAGAGTGCACAGCAAAAAAGAACAGAAAAACTCTAACCACTTTATCCTCCTTGAGTCATGCAGTCCAGGAAGCAGAGGGTGAAAGACAAGCAAACAGAGGTAGGGGGGAAGGAGGGAGGGGTGAAGGTGGAAGAGAAAAAAAGTGTGAAATTAAAATTGAAAATAAATGGTGAGAAATGGAAAGAGAGAGAGTGTGTGAAAAAGAAACGTGGGGAGGAAGGAGTGGGAGGAGGGAAAAGGAGGTGGGAAAGTGTTAGTGAAGCAACCACATTTTCTCTTGTGTGTCAAAATAGCTACCCAGGCTCATTGAAAAAAAAACGTGTCTACCAATATTTTGGCAAAACTTCAAATTCAAACCTACAAGTTGCTTTTTTGTTGACACAAAATGTAAGGCAGTAAAATAACATGAACTTTTATTCCTTTTTAGGCTAATTATTATGAACTAGGCATGGGGCGATAACCATTTTCAAGGTATACTGCGGTTTGGATAAAGTTTTAAAACCGCCAACATTTTCTGCTATTCCATTCCTAAGGTATGTGTAAGATTTTTTATTAAAAAAATTTTGTAGCTTTTTAGGATAACAGTATCTCCAGCAGAAAAGATATCCAAATTTTCTGAGACATCTGTGTTTTTGAAACTAATGAAGACAGCAGAGGTCAATGATCAATTTGAATTATTTAGCCTGACATGTTTACTGTCCCAAAATATTTTAAATATTTCTTAAAATAAAATATATTGTGTTCAAAGTGGGAAAAAGGAATTGTTTTTTACCCAGACATTTAAAAAGAATATATTTTAGAGCAGTAAACACAATCCCGTCAAACCGTGATATTTTTCATTCATTCATTCATTTTCTTGTCGGCTTAGTCCCTTTATTAATCCGGGGTCGCCACAGCGGAATCAACCGCCAACTTATCCAGCATATTTTTACGCAGCGGATGCCCTTCCAGCCGCAACCCATCCCTGGGAAACTTGATATTTTTATCCAGGGTTATCATACCGCCAGAATCTTATACCGGCACATGCTTCAACACATTGCTTTTCATCTTGAGTCTAACATCTATTCATAGCATTTTGCATAATTGTTTTACACAGCTGATGCCCTTCCAGCTGCAACCCAGTACTGGGAAACATCTATACACACGTATACACACACATTCACTACAGCCAATTTAGTTTATTCAATTCACCGATAGTGCATGTCTTTGAACTGTAGGGGAAACCAGAGCATCTGGAGGAAACCCACGCTGACATGGGGAGAACACGCAAACTCCACACAGAAATGCCAACTGACCCAGCCGGGGCTTGAACCAGCGACCTTCTTGCTGTGAGGCGACAGTGCCAACCAGTGAGCCACTATGCTACGTTAATACAATTTCTGAAGATCTTATAAAGTTTAACCAAAAACAAAAATTCACTCACCATTTACCCTCAAGTGTTTCCAAGTCTTTGAGTTTTTTTTTTCTTTTTCTGTTGAACACAAAAGAAGTTATTTTGAAGAAAGTTGGAAACCGGTGCACTGACATCCACTGACATAAAATTGCTATGGAAATCAATTAGCTACCAGTTTCCAACATTCTTCAAAATATCTCCTTTTGTGTTTAACAGAGGAAAGAAACTCAAACAGGTTTGAAACAAGTGGAGGGAGAGTAATTGGTTACAGATTTTTTGTTTGTTTGTTTGTTTTCTTTGACAAAAAAGAAATTAGTCTTTGACAAAAATGAGATTCTCCAATTGTAGCCAAATTTCTTGCATCTTCTGTTTTTTAGTGCTTTTTATCTATAAAATTATTATTATGCTGTTAATCCATTAGTTTGCACAAAATAACATGGAACCTGATTTCAGTCACCACAAGTGTCACATGATCAGTTTGTTTTGTTTGAAAACACCAGATGTCTTGCATTAAATTAATGACTTTGTTCATAAAGACACTCAAGGTGCATCAGAAATTGCAAACTATGTACAGTATAGGCACTATTTGAATTTACCTTCATGACAATTTGAAATGTACATTTATTTAGTATGACTATGAGTGGTAAAAACGAAACTTGGATGTTCTGCATCTGCCAAGTTGTTATTATCTTCCTATGTCACATGGTCTCACGGGATAGTAAAGAGTCCAGTGAATGTGCACTGCAGAATCACATCAGAACTAGTAAGTCATCTGGGTACATCTCTTACTGTTTAGTTAAATACTATAAATTCAGACAGACTGTGTGGCTCGTATACTATTTCACAAACTATATAGCATAGAGAAGTATGCCAATTTGGACGCACCATTATTGTTGTATTGTAAGCAATAATGTAAATATGTTACAATGCTGCATGTGCTCATTGTAAATAAAGAAAGTTTTATATATAT
>CAIGQQ010005934.1:516020-527003 GCA_903798035.1 Danio albolineatus | reverse complement strand
AGGAAAGGAAAGGAAAGGAAAGGAAAGGAAAGGAAAGGAAAGGAAAGGAAAGGAAAGGAAAGGAAAGGAAAGGAAAGGAAAGGAAAGGAAAGAAAGGAAAGGAAAGTCATAACGTGGCCAAGTAACCTTGGAATGTGTGCACAAACAGACCAATGGACACTTTAAGAGCATTTATATTATATTATATATAAGAACAGTAATCAGTTTATCTAGGAAATATGACAAGCTGGAAATATGTGTATAGTTTTGTAGAGGCATGAAAAATATATACATATGATGAAGCCATTACTTAGGAAAGGGTAGCACTATTAAACTAATGGATCAGCTTTTTAAGTTCACTAGTGCTATTTTTGTAGATATTGACTGTAAACTCTGACCTCTGTTGAGCTTCGGGGTCAGCACGTTCAGGGAACAATCTCAATACTATAATATATCAATACTATATCAAAGGAACAGCCTGCTTGAAAATTAAGCTTGTTCTCCATCATAGCTTTAGACTATGACTTGCTTCAATAATGCTTATAGTATGGTGAAAGTGAATAAAAGTTTTTTCTTCTTATTATTATTATTATTATAAAAGTGAATGATAAAAGGTTTCTGGATCTGGATCTGACAAGTTGCAAAATAATTTGTGGGCCTTGGCACACAAAGCCAAACCCAGAGAAGTTGAAAAACAACTTTAATATCACCCACACTGTAAAACTGTGTCCTACATTATTGCCGCCATACATTTCTAAAGGTGCAAAATTTAGGATTGGAGTCCAAATTCAAATTTAAAATATTAGAGAAGGTAATTATAAATATATTTTTTTACCTGGCCCCTCTATGACGCAGGTTGCCAGATTAATGAGACCAACAGGAGCAAGCATGCCTGACAATCCAGCCTTTTAATGTAAGCTGCTCAGCTACTGTTCATATTTGCTAATTAAAAAAACACCTGATGTGGAGAGTTTCTAGATTTTTAGAGTCAACTTTTCAGCTTAATTATTTACATAAATGGAGGCTGCTTTAGAGACTGAAATGAAATATGCTGTGTATTCCACTAAGGCAACATGGGGTGCCACAAAATAATAGGGTAAGCTGGAAGTGGGTGGAGTTACACAGACCAAAACAAAGACAGACATTCCAACACAGAACACAATTATTATTATTATTATTATTATTATTATTATTATTATTATTATTATTTTATTTTATTTTATTTTTTTAAAATAAAACATGTATTTTCAATTATGTTTCTAAAATATCTGCAAACATATTATGGCATTATCCGGTTAAAAAAATCAGTTGAAACCCGTTTAACTCATTAAAAATAAGATTAAGTAACAAAAAAATATGTTGTCATTATTTAATTTTTACAATGAAAATAAATGTAAAACACCCACAAATCCTAAAATACTGGAAATACTTCAGTAGTGGATATTTAGTTAGTTTACAGTGTCAGCTAGTAGGTAGTCTGTGTATAAATAAGGTAAAATAACTGGCTACATTTCAGCATGTTATCATTAGTCTGTGTTTGTTATCTAAAAAGGGAAATTAAAAATAAGACAGAATATAAGAAACCATAAACAAAGTAGTGCTTGCTTACCATTTTAAACAATGTCGATCACTCATTCCAGAGAACTAATTTGGTAAAGTATCATCAGGTAATATGACATAAAATTAGAACAGCCTTCTCTCACTGGCTTTTGATTCGAATTGAGCTTGATTGAAAATGAATAGCCAGTAACAGTTCATCACCAATGGAGACCGATTTAACATTTTCAATCAGCCAAAAAGACTAAGACGATAGTCTAAACACCACAGAAACTGCACAGACAAATACTCTAAAATAATGTTAAAATATCAATCGTGAAAATCTAAATCAGAATTACCTTTGAGAAAAATGTGAATAACAGAAAGGCTTCAGGATGGTTAAGGTAATATAATTAGTGCATGTATTAAACTAAGCATGTACACATTTTATCTGGACTGACTTATCGATTAACAAAATGTTTTTTTTTAAATACTCAAAATACTTATTAATGATCACGGATTCACATAAAACCTAACAGAAATTTACGATCGCAATTTTTATGCATACATTATATTCTGGATTGTTCTCTGTTTCGGTGATTCTGAGTTGCTAATACTACAGCTAAATCTGGACCCACTGTTATTCCAGTTTAAACAACTTAGCTGGTTATTGGACCAAAGTAAATACACCATAAATACATTTCAGTTATAAGAGACTGCAGTTGGCTCTGAGGCTTGAACTTTAGTCTTGCACCTTTGCAAAAGGCAAGACTAGTCCTAAAATAGCTGCAAGGCAGCCTCTGATGACATCACTGTGAGGTAAACTTGTAACTTGCTAAACCTCAAGAGCAGAGCAAAAAAAAAAAAAAAAGAAAAGAAAAGAAAAAGAAAATGTATTTGGAACTTTAAAAGCCAAGAACATTCTTTTAAGATATCAGAAAATCTCTGAAAACTTTGAGCTATAACAAACTTGCTAGTCAAAAGTTTGTTGTGTGAAAGAAAATTCCTTGCGGGATTGTAGAAGACAGTGGTGACCTCATTCTGCCAAGAAAGAAAGACAACACAGGGACGCCCAAATTCCTAACTAAATAGTAAACTTGTGTTTGTGTGTATGATGAAATCTATTCTCTTTACAGAAATGAAAATGTCGCATCCTGATTTAAAGAAGACTGCAGATTTGAGCATTATAGTGATAGCATACAGTCCAAAAGCACTGAAACGTTTCATTCACGTTAATTGTCTGTCCAGAGAAACTGCAAGTCTTTAATGGTAGGAGTTTTTCATTGACAATATTTTGCAGGATATGCCAGTATAAGTTTCTTTATGGGTGAGTCAGTGACCACGTTTACATGGACATCAGTAATCTAATTATTTGCCTTAATCTGATTAAGACAATATTATGATTAAGGTGTTTATATGAGTTACATTTTGAATGTTCCTTTTATGATCCCATTTTACATGTTATAGCACATAGATCAATTAACGCCATTGTGTCACCACGCTTTTCATGTTTCTTCCAGAGATTAATGGAATGCTTCATTTAAATTTTTTTGGCTTTAACTGCAGTTCGGCAGATTCACTTTCATACAGGAACATTCCATTCATGTCCCTGTGACAATCTGAGGTATTGGATGTGAGTATGAATTAAGGACTGGTAGAAGTGTGTTGTTTTAATTTAATTTGATACCACACGCCGAATGGAAGAAAAAAAAACAGAATTTTGCAGTGTATGTATCTGTGGTCTTTTACTGACATGATAAGTGCAGAGAATAGTGTCAAACAGCTGTGTGTGTATAAAATATTCTGTCGCAAAACGCAATGAAAAGATAGATGACAGCAATAGTTTGATTGCGGTGTTTACGTGTCTGTGCTGAACTTAATGTGACTAAAATCGGCATATTCCACATGTCTTAACCCGATTTCTGTTTAGTTCAATTACGTCCTTATTCAGATTAAATTTATCACAAAAAACCCCGCTATTTTCATGGTAGACTCTTAATCAGAATATTGTCTTAGTTGCATAAAAAATATTGGTGCCCATGTAATCGTACTCATTAAATCATTAAAGGGATCGTTCAAATGTCATAATTTACTCCCCCTATTGGTCACAAACATCTTTGACTTTTTTTTTTTTAACCTGTTGAACACAAAAATGTTGGAAACTTTTGTTGGAATGTTGGAACATTTCTGTTTTCAATAGAAGAAAGAAACATAAAAGATTGGAACCACCCGAGGGTGGGTAAAAAGTCAGTGAATTTTTGGTGAACTATATCTTTAATTAACACTGATTCAGAAGCAGATTGGAATGGTGTATTCAAGTCATGTTGGAAAATCTTATTTACAAGTTGAACATACATGAATTTTCTTGAAGCCCAGAGACTCCAAGTTTAGGGGCATCTGAATAAGAGACATGTCGGACTCACTGGAAGCATTGTCTGTTAACATTGTCAGGTTTTTTTTATTCAGAATAAAAAGAATAACAATTAATACACGTTAATAGAATTAACTTAAAATGCATTCATTAATTGTTTGTGAAAAACACAAAACACACCCATTGCGAATTCTTTGCTCTTTATTTTCTTTAAACAGAATTGACAAACTGCATCTTTTCTTGTAATTTATCAAAGAAAGGTACACTACCATCTTGTGCTGACAAAAGTGACTTAATTGTACCAGACATCATCATTACGACAGGACTATCAAATGCTCTCTGAATGGTTCAAATGAATCAATCCAAAAAAAACGGACTGAATTTGAATAAACACAGACGGCTTTCTATTTCTGTACCATTCAAATTTAAAAACACTGATTCATCCACGAATGCCACTACTGTTTAGTTATTCATTCATTCATTCATTCATTCAATTTCTTTTTGGCTTAGTCCCTATATTAATCTGGGGTCGCCACAGCAGAATGAACCGCCAACTTATGCAGCATGTTTTTAACGCAGCGGATGCCCTTCCAGCTGCAATCCATCTCTGGGAAACATCCATACACACTAATGCACACTCATACACTACGGACATTTTAGCCTACCCAATTCACCTATACCACATGTCTTTGGACTTGTGGGGGGAAACCGGAGCACCCGGAGGAAACCCACGCAACAACGGGGAGAACATGCAACCTTCTTGCTGTGAGGCGAACGTGCTACTCACTACGCCACCGTAGTTTATCACACGGTTTTCATAACGCGGCTTGAAACAGTTTAAACTCATTAGTGTTCATCCATTTTTGACAACTTTCAGCTGTACCTAAAAACACATTTGAGCCGATCCCTTTCAATTGGAAATTGTCAACCAGCCCAAAAAGTCCACCTGCCCTCTGTCTACTGATCTAACAAACTGTGTATATCAGATTTGTTGTGAGAAAATAAAATAAAATAAAATAAAATAAAATAAAATAAAATAAAATAAAATAAAATAAAATAAAATAAAATAAAAATCTAAACATTTCACAGTTCACAAACAGGAATAAAAGTAATAAAAGTTTAAAAGCTGTCACCTTTTCAAAAGATACACATTTGCACTTTAAGGGTCCATGTTGATATGTCAAGCAAGCAAAATAAAAAAAGTCACGTTTAAATTTTTAAGGTACTAATATGTACCTTTAAGGTACCAATATAGACCCTTTAGGTACAAATGTGTGCCTCTTGAAAAGGTGTGGTTGCAGTGACAGAATTTGATTTATTTCTGAGAGTGTTGTACCAAAAGCATGGATTGCAATCAAAACAAATCTTATTTTTTCTGTCAGTTGTTGTTTGCATCTAATTCAATTGCTTAATTTACTGCTAACACATAATAAGCTGACTAAAATCAGTTACTTTATTCAATAAAGTGTCAAACTTAACTGAGGAAGGTGATAGGAGAAATAATCAAACAAGGAAACGGTCACAAGGCATGCATTTAGACACATACCAATATCAGATAGAGACATGGACTAAAAGACACAAATCTGAAAGAGTAATATTCATTTATTCATTTTCTTTTTGGCTTCGTGCCTTTATTAATCTGGGGTCATCACAGTGGAATGACCTGGCAACTTATCCAACAAATGTCTTATACAGCGGATGCCCTTCCAGAAGCAAACTCATCACTGGGAAACATGCATACACACTCATTCACACACATACACTATGGACAATTTAGCTCACCCAATTCACCTACCACATGTCTTTGGACTTGTGGGGGAAACCGGAGCACTCGGAGGAAATCCACGCGAACACGGGGAGAACATGCAAACTCCACACACAAATGCCAACTGACCCAGCCGAGGCTCAAACCAGGAAACCTTCTTTCTGTGAGGTGATTGTGCTACCCACTGCACCCCCGTGACACCCGAAAGAGTAATATGTATAACTAAATAGGGAAAATCCCCACTAGTTTGTGTGTATTCTCAGCAGATTTCCTCATTGCTCTAGTTTTTATGATCCCTGCATGGCCTTAAAATGCCCCTCAGACATCAGAATCTCTCTCTCTTCTCTTTTTTTTTCGCAGACATGGCTAGTAATTATCACTCCTTGATTAAATAGGAAGAGTAGGTGTGAGCAAGACAGAAATGAAGGATGGACAGATGGATGGATCTATAGGGGAGGGAGAGAGGAGACAGGCAGCACGGAAAAGGGAGGAGAACAGAGAAAAAGGACTATTTCCGTCTCGCTTGCTGATTCCCTGCTGCCGCCTTGCCCGTAGTCTCTCTTTTCTACTATTTTTCAGAGATTAATTGAAAGTGCCTAGTTGGATCAGCACTCAGGACACACCACATACCCACAAAAATAACCACACAATCAAGACTGATCACATATGTAGGCTTTAAATTGGGGCTGCACAATATACTGTATCATATCATATGGGGATCGATATCGCTATGTGCACATTCACACATTCATTAAAATGTTGAAATCATAAAGTTACCAAAACATTTATCATTTATGTGTGTTTTTAGCATTTAAGTCAGTTTAAAGTATTCAGGCATAAGAAATTATGTTATATAAATACATACATACATATATTTATATATATATGATTAATGAATATATATATATGATAAGATTAAATTTGCATATGTGAACATTGTTAAGACTGTATATAAGCTGTATATTTTCTTTGTACAGTATCGTTGCTCCACTATATTTCTCAATGTTTGTCATTGGTTTATTATATTTTTTTGTAGATGACACACCCTAACAAAATTATCCCAATGTATCTTAAATTACGAACTCATCCCAAACAGACCTATTCATTTCATCTGGTGAAATTATACTCCATGTCCCAATATACATCATAGAAAAAAATAAAACATCGCAATGTAACTTGTTTTCAAACTTTAAATTATTTACAGTTGAATGGTAGTTACACAGAACTAAATTACAAACATCTACCGTAATGTAGTTTGTATGGGATTATGTGTATCACTTTATCTTGATGATTTCTTTTGCATATTTCGTTGACTATAATTTCCATTTCAATCACAAGCCAACTCATTCTCAATATAGTATAAGAAGACTGCATAATATCTACTAATACTATTGAATTCATCTTTATCTCCATACAGTTTTAACGATGTAGATTGTATCAAAGCAGCTTAACATGGAAGTTCTAGCAAATTTAAACTGTGTCAGTTCAGTTTTCAGAGTTGAGATCCAGTTTAGTTTAGTGTGGTTTAATTTTCACTGCTGAAAGTCCAAACACTGAAGAGCAAATCTATCGATGCCCAGCTCCACAAGTCCTAAATATGATACTACTTGACTAACAAACATTCAACTGACTATAAGAAACATGAAAGCACATGTCGACTTACACTAAACTGAACAGCCTACTAACACTCTACTGAGAATTAGGTGCTGTGTGGTTAAAAGTTGTTAAAGGGACTATGACAATGAAGTGATACTGAATTGTGTACAAATAGTAACATTTATATGATCAATTATTGTAATAATTTTTATCTAAACATGAGATTATGTATATTGTAAACTTCATAACAAGCAAAGTTCATTCATAAAAACTGAAATCTAGATTTATCCTTTTGAAACCAGATGAAGAGGAGCGGAAAGAAAGACAAGTATCGATCAGGGAATCAGCTCTTAGCTTTAAATCTATTATTATCCTTCGTAAGGGAGGGGGGAAAAGAGTGGAAGCGAATGAGAAATATAATGTTACTAAAGCAGAGGCCGAAGACAAACAGAAAACAGTTTTGCAGCATTGTTTAGAATTAAACTCAACGTAGACATGAAGGTATTGTTATGGAAATGGTTGCAGTAAAAGTCACTGATTAGAAAATGCTAAAGTATTCACGTCATTAAAATTATTTGTGCTTGAGTATAAGAAAATTATGAATAATAGCCTACTTTAACTGATTTACATTACCTTTCAGAGTCTGAAAAATGTAATTAATCTGAATAGTTAAACAATAAATTCTCTTCTTATTAAGCTGGCAATGAAATAAGATTCATTACTGACTAAAGGCTGTACAAAATAATTTAATGAAGAATTTCAGAATAGTTAACAAACTAGTTTAACCAAAAAAAACAACAACTGAAAAAGTATTGCTAATCCTGAAATATTCAGATACTGAACAACTCGACTTCATACTTAATAATCATACGTAATAATCTAGATTCATCAGATTTGATTTGTTCAAAAATTGAACATCACTATTTGATTATCCTGTTCAATGTTTTTTTTTTTTCTAAATGGGTCTGGAGAAGTGTCAGGGAACTTTCTCTCCAACATAGTTCAATTAACAGAAACACCACAAAATAAATGGCACTTGACCAAACATTTTGTTTGTCATATGGAAAACAGCATAGCCTATATACTAACACTTTAGAGAACTGCATGCCTGTTAACAGTAGATAGTTGATGTATCTGTTCATGTCCACTATTTAACATTATATTGACAAGCATCATGTAAATTCTGTAACCACCTGTTAAACGATCAAAATTTTTAACTCCTTTTCAAAATCTTCTGTATTCATCTCTTGTAGTTGAATGATTATATTGCATGTAATTGTTCCTGTAAAATGCCTGAAATCAACAATACAATTGCGACACAAATACAGCATCGTTTTGACTTCTGTTTGTTGATAGTGTTTGTTGCTGTTGCTGTAGGGAACTTTTATGTATTTATAGACTAAGTGCCTTTAGTGCCTTTTGTAATGGACCCTATATGCCTACTCACTTATTCTCTCTCACTCCTTCTCTCTCTCTCCTGCTATTTCTCAATATTCACTTACAAGACTTCCTGTTTCCTTTTCTGATTTTCCATTTTTCAGTTGTTTAAAAGATATGCCTCAAACAGTTTATATAGGCTATGTCTTTGTGTACCCATATGTGTGTGTATATTTAGAGCTGGAGCGTCCATTGGTGTTTAGATTCGTGAGCAATACTCCCTACTCCTAAACTTAACCCCCACAGGAAGTATTAAGCAATTTTACAATATCAGAATATTTTTTTCTGTGTGATATATTAGATGCTTTCCTCAAGAGGAAAAAAAAATACAAATCATTATATACATTTTTATATACTGCAGTATTAGTGGGGACATTTGGGCTCCAAATGTGAGAAATACAAGTTATACACACAAGCGCATAGGTGTAATGCTATTTATACTGTACATACTGTACATTCTATCTCCCTACCCATGAACTCAATCCTCACAGTATATTTACATTTTTACATTTTCAAAATACTTCATTCTATGTGATGTTTGGGCTGGTTTCCTCACAAGGGTCAAAATAAATACATATATATATTAATAATGAATAAAAATACTGGTATTGCAGTATTTGTGGGGACATTTTGTCCTCACAATATAAGTAGTACCAAATATACACAATATAATTTGTCCTCAAAATATAAGTAGTACCAAAGGTAATACTTTTTATACAGAGTGCACATTATATCTCGCTACACCTAAACTCAACCCTTACAGGAAGGGAATATTTTAACAATTTTACATTTTCAGTAAACTGTGATTTTTTTTTACTGGTTTCCTCTTTCGGACCAAAAACAAACTAACAAAAACAAATGTAAATAAAATACTGGTATTGCAGTACTTGTGGGTATATTTAGCGAATTAGGAACACAAGACACACAGCAATTTTACATTTTGAGAATCATTTTTGTGACTTTTTAAATCTGTTTTCCTTATAATGACCAAAAACTAACAACAACAACAAAAACAAATGTAAAAAAAATTAAAATAAAAATACTGTTCTGGTATTGCAACACCTCTGGGGACATTTGGTCCTCACAACGTAATACCAGGCATAATAGAATGAACACTCTCAATTTCACATTAAAAGAAAAGTGTATTTTTTTTTGTTGCTTTCATTATAAGGACCAAAAACAAACTAACAACAACAACAAAAACAAATGTAAAAAAAATAAAAATAAAATACTGTTATTTCAGTACTTGTGGAGACATTTGGTCCCCACAATGTAAGTAATACCATTTACTGTATAAAGAGTGTACATTCTATGTTGCTACCCCTAAACTCAACCCTTACAGGAGATATTGAGCAATTTTACATTTTCAGAATAATTTATGTGACTTTTCTAAAGTTTTTTTCCTATTAAGGACCAAAAACAAACTAATAACAACAACAACAAAAGTAAAAAATAAATAAATAAAAAACTAGTATTGCAATACCTGTGGGGACATTTGGTCCTCACAATGTAATACCAGGCGTAATACTATTTATACAAAGTGTACATTCTATCTTGCTTACCCCTAAACTCAACCCTCACAGAAAATATTAAGCAATTTCACACTTTCAGAAAATTGTGATTTTGTTTTATTGTTGCTTTCCTTATAAGGACCAAAAACAAACTAACAACAACAAAAACAAATGCAAAAAATAATACAATAAAATACTAGTATTGCAGTACTCGTGGGGACATTTGGTCCCCACAAAGTAAGTAATACCATTTATACAGAGTGTACGTTCTATCTCGCTACCCCTAAACTCAACCCTTACACGAGATATTTAGCAATTTTACATTTTCAGAAAACTTTGTGATTTTTTAGCTGCTATCCTTAAAACAAACTAAGAAAAACAAATGTAAATATATAGGGCGCCACGGTGGCGTAGTGAGTAGCACGTTCGCCTCACAGCAAGAAGGTCGCTGGTTCGAGACCTCGGCTGGGTCAGTTAGCATTTCTGTTTGGAATTTGCATGTTCTCCCCGTGGTTGCGTGGGTTTCCTCCGGGTGCTCCGGTTTCCCCCACAAGTCCAAAGACATGTGGTATAGGTGAATTGGGTAAGCTAAATTGTCCGTAGTGTATGAATGTGAATGTGTGTGTGTATGTTTCCCAGAGATGGGTTGCGGCTGGAAGGGCATCCGCTGCGTAAAAAATATGCTGGATAAGTTGGCGGTTGATTCCGCTGTGGCGACCCCTGATTAATAAAGGGACTAAGACGACAAGAAAATGAATGAATTAATGAATATATATATATATATATAT
>CAIGQQ010005934.1:499751-515620 GCA_903798035.1 Danio albolineatus | reverse complement strand
TATATATATATATATATATACACTAGTATTGCAGTACTTGTGGAGACATTTGGTGAATTAGGAATACAAGACACACACATATATAATATTTATACTGTACAAACTGTACATTCTATCTCCCTATCCCTACACTCATTCCTCACAGGAAATATTTAGCATTTAATATTTTCAGAATACTTCATTCTGTTAGATTGATGAGCTGTTTTCATTATAAAGACCAAACAAAAATAAATAAATAAATAAATAAATAACAATAATAAACTGCTGGTTGTGCAGTTAATGTAAGGAATACAAGGTACACACACACACACACACACACAGAGAG
Organism: Danio albolineatus; assembly: GCA_903798035.1. Lineage (NCBI taxonomy): Eukaryota > Metazoa > Chordata > Actinopteri > Cypriniformes > Danionidae > Danio > Danio albolineatus. Next base: position 515,295 of record CAIGQQ010005934.1, on the reverse strand, counting down.
AGATAGAGAAGGAGAGAAAGAGAGGGAGAGAGAATTCCCAGGCAAAGCATGCAGAATGCTTCTTCATTAAACTTTCATAGTGTTGAGTGCTAAAAAGGCAACTTTTCTCTCCCTTTTTCACACACACTCTTTTCTCTTTTCACATCATGTAAGAGAATACCCTGTTTTTATAGTCTTAATTTCTTAACGAGAACCTGATAACAACCCATGTTACTACCAGACACCTTCAAGTCTATGAATTACAGCTGATAAGTTTATTGAATCACCCCGCTATCTGGGTGTCCCGAAGGAGGTCAAATGATCTAAGCATTTACAGTATGTGCAAACATGAAATGGCTACTGGCTGGCTGTAATTATTAACTAGTCTATTCAGATCTTAATGAGGGCAGTTTAGTTTTCGCAAAACAAACGAAGCCATTCCCATCTCAAAGCAAACCCCAATGTGCCACGCACTAACTCTTGCTCACACACAATTAAATGTAAGTACGAATTCATGAAGGAAGGTAAGAGACATAAACAGGTTTAAAATAGAGCAGGAACATCAACGGAAGCCTGTGACGAGCTCAATTTTTAAATATTTCAGCGAGGACTTCCAACTGCGAGCTATTTTCGGCCCTGATTCATTATTTAATGCTCACGTTTTTCCTCTCAGAAACCTGCCTTATGATAGGAGAAAAAAGACAGCTGAACGATGGAGGATGTTACAGTGTTTGCCGTTGCAACAAACTGATCTTGGTGAGATGCATTATCTTTTTATAAGGATGTTTTTTCCATGGCCAAGCTACTGTTCTGAGATGGGAGTCTGCCAAGAGGCTGCCCTCAGCAACTGAACCGGTTTCATAAGTAGAAGGAAAAATGGCTGACAGTGTTTTATTCTTAGTTGTCACGGTGAAACAGAAACAAAGAGGGCTAGCATAATCCTTTGCTAACATGGTGCTAATTAAACACTCTTACTTTTTATTAAATGATCTTTCATTCTGTTGGTTATGTGGTACACAGTGGCAGATTTTGTCTACAATATAACATGCGGGCCAGGCAAAGGTGCCACAATTTAAGGTTAATTTTATTCATATCCTTACATTCAGGATTCATTTTCCATGTCATGTATAACTCTGCAATCTCTAGAAGTAACCTAACAAAATCATTTCTATTTTTGTTTTTTAAATAAACCAAAAGTTGTTATATACATGTTAAATCTCCTATTAATAAAAAAAAAAAACTTTAATGAAACCGTTTTTTTCATAAATTTTCTTGTCGGCTCAGTCCCTTAATTAATCTGGGGTCGCCACAGCGGAATGAACCGCCAACTTATACAGCATATGTTTTACGCAGCGGATGCCCTTCCAGCTGCAACTCATCTCTGGGAAACATCCATACACACTCATTCACACTCATACACTTCAGACAATTTAGCTTACCCAAGTCACCTGTACCGCATGTCTTTGGACTTGTGGGGGAAGCCGGAGCACCCGGAGGAAACCCACGGAACCACGAGGAGAACATGCAAACTCCACACAGAAACGCCAACTGACCCAGCTGGCTCAAACCAGCGACCTTCTTGCTGTGAGGCGAATGTGCTACCCACTACGCCTTCATGGCACCTTGAAACCGTTTTGAATAAACAAATTATTTCAAAGTATGCTTAAAGAATGATTTTTGTATGTCTATTTGACTTAAAGAATCTCACTACATATATTTTGATTGTCTCCGCCTTCTGAATCATATATTCAGCTTCTTCGATTATCAAGAAAGTCTAATTTTCATCTTTTTGTATGTTTATTCGGCTAATTCCAATAAACATTTGAGTGAAACACCTATTTTCTGTATTATTTGTCATTTTACTTCTAAATAAATACACAGTATGTCTGTCCCCAAGTTCTAGTCAATTCTGTAACAAATAAGTAATAAAAAGGTGTAATAATCCTTAAAGAACTGGAAAAAATAAAATAAATGTTACTTAAAAAACACATGTAAATTGCTCTACGTGATGTCACTTGCTCTGGCGAGAAAGTCTGGAAGGCATTGAGGCATGTCATTGTTCTTCTCTCATTAATAATGTTCCGAATGCACTAATCAATTCAATTCGTGTTTATTTCTATAGCGCTTTTACAATGTAGATTGTGTCAAAGCAGCTTAACAGAGAAGTTCTAGTGTCAGTCCAGATTTCAGAGTTAAAGTTCAATTTGGTTCAGTTCAGTGTGGTTTAATTTTCACTGCTGAAAGCCCAAACACTGAAGAGCAAATCCATCAATGCACAGCTCAGAAGTCTCAAATATTAGTAATAGCACTAATAGGAGATTACTTATTTGTCAATTATGTTCTGCTTCAGTAAATGTCTCATTCTCTTTTTAAAAAATATGATGAAAATGCACAAAATTCAGTTTTCAGCATATATTATCTGGTTTGAGGTTTGCATCTAAAACACAAAACGGTGGAAAATGTCAACTCTGTTAGTAGTTTAAAAAGTTTAACAATAATTTAAACAACAATTAGTAACAAAATCACATTTAAACATGTTGAATTAATTCACATAAATTATGGATTCAGTTCACAGTAAACTACACATTTTACGGAAAGTTTAAAGGAAAGAAATGAAAAATGCTTGAAATGTACCTACAATTCTCAAATAAGTCATAAGCGTGAATGAAGCTGCTTTTTATCATTAAATCTGTTCACCGGTAGCTGCTGAATATTTGCAAAATACAAATTTTCATTACGGGCGACGTGGTGGCGCAGTGGGTAGCGCGGTCGCCTCACAGTAACAAGGTCGCTGGTTTGAGCAAAACGAAGAAATCAAAACGACGCAAGCAAGATGAAGATTCATTCATTCATTCATTTTCTTTTCGGCTTAGTCCCTTTATTAATCCGGGGTCACCACAGCGGAATGAACTGCCAACTCATCCAGCATTTGTTTTACGCAGCGGATGCCCTTCCGGCCACAACCCATCTCTGGGAAACACATCCATACATTCTCATTCACACACATACACCACGGACAATTTAGCTTACCCAATTCACCTGTACCGCATGTCTTTGGACTGTGGGGGAAACCGGAGCACCCGGAGGAAACCCACGCAACCACGGGGAGAACATGCAAACTCCACACAGAAATGCCAACTGACCCAGCCGGGGATTGAACCAGCGACCTTCTTGCTGTGAGGCGAACGTGCTAACCACTAGGCCACCGTGGCGCCCCAAGATGAAGATGTATTAGCAATATTTTGAAAGAAGGCAAAAATTTCTGTCACACTGACCTCGGTCAATGCCTAGCTAACTATTTGAGTTTATTAAAATGCACTGTTTGGATCAGATGTGTACAGATTTAGCAAAATCATTCATTCTCTTTTAATTCAGTCACGCTCCACATCCTTTTTGTTCCAAATCAAGCAAATTTGAATGGATGTGGATGAAAAGAATGGGAGAAAATAAACTGATTCATTGTGATTCTTTCTCTAGCGATTCTGAATCTAATTCAATTCTCAGAGGTTTAAAAGTGGTTGTGAATACAGATTATATCGCGATCATGCATGTGCTGCCAAAATCACTTAATTTGGACAAACATAACTTTAAAGACATCTTGTGGTGCTGTGATTCTCTTCTGGTGTTTGAAAAGTTTAAAAATCACAAAAGAATGAGGACAGAGTGGCATACAGTAAATGTGATGCATTGATAGACACTGGCTACAGCAGAAATATATGTCATGTCATATGTTATGTGTTCTATAAATGTGACAGAATGAAAGTGTTGTAAATAAATGAAGTATTGTGAACTATTGTTTTAAAGTTAGTTCTCTGTGACTCTGAACTAAAAGCAAAAATATAGAAATATAATTTCCAAATATCATTTTTATATTAACATTTTTGCTTTGAAGACATTTCTTTGTTAAAAAGTTAAGCAAACTTTTTAAAAAATGGAATAATCATTGTTTATTCTTTAGAATTGCTCTTTGTAATCTGGAGTTTCAAAGTTACATTCAGAGCTTGTTCATATTCAATATAACTTAATATAATTTTAAAGAATTTAAAATAATTTTAAAGATGGAAGTGCTGTCATTTATAAATTCCAATTATGAAAAAAGCATAGAAACTGTACAGTTAGAAAGATGTATTTACACAGTCGAAGAAATTGGAAGAGTTGTGAATACCATATTCAGAATCGGACTGTAAATCCCCTAACGACTCCCATTCCTACTGGAAACTTTGGTACAAGAAGTATGAATGTTTTGATACGCATTCTCACAGCATGTCCCATAATGATTGTTTGTTATTTCAGTACGTGGAGAGAAGGTGTTCTCTTGGGATGTTTAAACACATTGTACAACATTTACTCTACAAAAGCAATCAGACTGACTCAAAGCTCAAAAATGTTTTATACCACTGCACCTGCACTCAGTGTTATCCACTTGTGATTGGATTGCCAAAAATCCATCTTAATATATATAGCATAAATGAGAACTAAAAGGGACATTTGACGATTAATAACCCTAAAATCTCTTTTCTGGTTTCTCTGAAGAAGCACGTGTGGTATTTATTTTCTCCATTCTGTCATTGCAGAGCCCAGCTAGACTAACTGTTCTGGACAAGTTGTTCAACTAAGAACAACTCGTCAAGGGAGGAGCTCTATGAGCTAACAGATTTACAGGAGGACCTGTCAAAATAATTTCTGTAGTTAATACAGCTTTGGCTAATTTCTTTTAGCATAAATACACAAGCCAGGCTCATATCTGAGGAATATTCATGCAGAATGATATGTTGCTACCTGCACGTTTCATGGAACTTTTCAAAGTGAGGGGTGCTGAAATGTGCTCAATTTTGTACAAAACAGTTGCAATGTATAATTATATTGGTTATATGTAGTGTACTGTGGCAGTTAGAGTATGAAATAGCTGGTTATACATGATACCGTATCACTAATCGATGATAATATCACTATTAGGTTCAAGTTTTATCAGGTCTGAAAAAAGAAAAAAGAAATAAATAAACATCCAGCACCTAAACTGTTGTAAACGGTCATCATTAGTCCACTTATGCAGATCAAACCTGCAGAGAGCACACATGGCTCTGAGACATGTTCCTCCCTTCTATATCTGAGGTTGCCATGAAATGAACTGTCATTCATTGCTGCATTAGTCATTGCAAGTGTAAAGTAAATAGTAATATGAAAGATGATCAGAAGTTTCAGTTTTCAGAAGAATAATTACTTTGTTGATTGGACCCTTTTTAAATGACTGCTATGACGTTTTTGATGGTCATTAGCATCATTTTTTTTTTAAATGAACGTATGTTTACATACATGATTTATATCATCTTTGCATAAAATTACAAAAAATGAATTACCACTTATGTGAGGCATTTGAAATGCAGTGTCTATGGGCAGGACCGCAAATTTGACATTGTTCTCTTTTGGCTGCTATTATCAGTCTCACTCTATTTTCTTTTTCTTTTTTCTGAAAGTGTCGATAACACCATCATCATGATTTACTTTAATTATTTCTGCCAATAGGATTGTAAAACAAATTGTGGTACTCTCCCATTCACTGCGCTCTAAGTTTTCCCAACTATCATGACTACCACTACTGAGAAACCTGAAAATGTGAAAAGGGTCCACAACAAATTAATAAAAAATTGCATGCTTCCATCTAACAGAAACTGGCAGCAGGGTAACAGAGTGACATCGTGCCCACACACACATGCTCTAGTCCAGCACAGTTGTCTAATTGAATCTAGAATTTCAGACAGAGGATGGTTTGTAATCATGTCGCACTGTTTAATGCTCATGTGGAAACACAACTTGAATCATACCTCAGTGTTCTTCGAATGGTTCGTATAATAATGAAAAAGAGGCTTAACTAATGCAGCTGAGAAACACCCACACACACTACAACCAATTCACATACAACTGAACCGGAGCACCCGGAGGAATCCCATGTGAACAGAGGGAAAACATGCAAACTCCTCACAGAAAGGTCTCCTGACTTAGCTCGAAGCACTTGAACCAGAGGCCTTCTTGCTGTGAGGGGACAGCTAATCATGCTGCTAACCATGCCACTGTGCCACCCCCAAATTATCACAGTATTACACAGAAAAAAGTGAAACTACCACGTCTTTCATTCAATTTTTTTTTTAACTTTATTAAAAAAAATTAACTTAAACATTTTTTATTGGATTAAGTAAAAGATTTGCAGTTTCTAGTTTTAACCTGTTTTATTCATTTTTATTTAATGCAAAAAAATAATTAATTAATTAATTTATAAAAACACATGCGAAAACTTTGAAGCTCAATATCATTTAGAACGCAGATAAAACCTTATAATTCCAAGGTGACAAGATATTCAGAGTTTGATTATCAACCTGTGTGACATTAAAAGCCACACTGAAAGCACAAGCTGATAGTTTAGTTGAGATCTTGACAATAAAATATTAGCAATAGCATAGCCTTATGTTTTCCCAGTGCTGGGTTGTGGCTGGAGACCATCTGCTATATGAAAAACATATGCCAAAGTAGATGGCAGTTCATTCCTTTGTGGTGACCCCTGTTAAATCAAAGACTAAGCCAAAGGAAAATGAATGAACGAATATCCTTGTTACATGTATTTAGTTTAGTCCAAAGAACAAATTTACTTTAATTTTATAGTAAAATCTGTTTGTTTTTTCCTGAAAAAATAAAAAAAAAACACGATGAACCGAAGTAATTAAATTAATTTGTGCTCTTTAAAAAAGCATGTTTTACCTTTGGGTTAGAGTAATATGTTTTCTTGGCAGAATAAATATTTTGATTAGAATTATTATTTTTTTTTTTCAGTTTCAATGAAGTCAAATCTATAATTTGAGGACAAACTATCACTTCAGCTGTAACAAATGGTCTAAAGCAAAACTATATTTTCTTGAAAGGGTAAAAAATAAAAATAAATCCAAAAAATCCATAAAAATCTAATTAAAATAAATTCATAAAAATCTACATTTTGACAAAATATATATATATATATATATATATATATATATACAATTTTATATTTATACATATTTTATATATATACAAAAAATATGTGTGTGTATGTGTGTGTGTGTGTATATACACTTTATTATTAATCAGTTTGGTATTACCAGTCCTCCATTCAAGTACTAACCAGGCCCAACCCTGCTTAGCTTTCAAGATCGGACACACTCAAAGTGAAATGGCTGCAGGTGTGACATAACATTTAAATGTATTAGTAGTTTTCTAGTCCAAGAATCAACAATTTCTAGAGGAGCTCTGAGTGGGAAGAACTTTTTTGTAAAAAGGAAAATTTTAAATTGTCATCATTTACCCCCTCTACACTTCTTTTAATCATGTCTGACTTACTCTCTTCTGTTGACCACAAAAGAAGATATTTTGAAGAAGGCTGGAAAACTGTAACCATGGACTTCCATAGTAGTTGTTTTTGTATGGATGTCAATAGTTACAGGTTTCAGCTTTCTTCAAAACATCTTCTTTTGTGTCTAACACAAACAAATCCATAAAGCCTTGGAACCACTTGAGTGTGAGTAAACAGTAAGTTAATCTTTATTTGAGTGAACTATCTAAAAAATCTTAAAGATCTAAGCTGAAACTGATTCAAGTGATTTCATTTGAGTTGTTCTCACAAAACTTATCATTAACTTTTTTTAATCCTAAATCTGCATATTGATATACAAATGCAACATGAACATGTGAGTGTCTCTGTGTGATTGTATACAATGGCACATACTGCATGACCTGACCAGGTGTTGCATTCACACATCGCCTCAATGATTAGCTCTGACCTGTTCTCAAGGCTTCCTGAAACCATTTGAACATCTTGATTACAGGGTTTATCTGCCCCAGCTGGTAAGTTCTCAGCAAAAACTAAGATAAAACACTGATACTCATGAAAAAAAAAAAAAAACCTTTCATCAAATACCACTTCTGAAAAAAACAAACTCAAACAAAGAAAATCATATAAATCTACACATACAAATCAGCCACCCATTCTTTACCAGGAAAAATAACCAAGGATACAAAAAACAACAAAACTATCATCAGGCACTATCTCAGCTATAGGAACTATCTAAAAGATCTCAATTAAATAGTTATGTGCATTATGGTTTTAACTGTAAAAGTTAAGCTAACTGATAAAATAAATGAACTCTGTCATGTATAATTGATGCAGTGTCTGAAATAACATGCTGTATAGGTACTATGAGTCTTTGATTATATGATAAAGATTGTTACAAAAGACCATTCTGAGTGGGTGAGTAGAATATAATATGAATGCAGTTTGCCATGTACTGGCTTTGCATTGGAACATTAGAAATAAGGGTCCTGCTTTATATTAAGTGACTTTACCTGTACTTACATCAGAATATGTCCAAAGTGCAATGTACTTATTGATGTTGAAAATAATTACAGATGAAAAAGAGCGTGCAGGTTATTTTTAAAATAGAAGAACAATGTTGGTAATAAGAACATACAAAAGCGGAACCAAATTCAGGAGTTCAAAACTGTTTGCCTAATGTTTCTAGAAATCCAGAGCCAGCATTCTTTAGATTTACAGTTATTCTGTATTGTATCGAAACTGCCATATTCAAATGCAGTGTGACTTCTGTGCAAAACACAAAATGCATGCAAATATGGTGTAACTGTCAGTGTTTTTAAGCTATGCATTAACATTGATTTATATTCTGTATAGTCCTAAAAATGGAAACTGTTGCATAACCCACCTTACAATTTATACTTTCTATTTAGCATGCATCAATTTATGCTTAATATATTTAAATCAGATTTAGGCTTACTGTATGTGAACAGAGCAGCTGCTTATTTCATAGAAAAAGACTACATATTCTTTATAAAAAAGGTACCACATATTCCATTTTCGAAAGCAGATGATCCAATAAGCGTGTAAGATTAAGATTATGGTAAATCTGTAGCCGTATTTTCCACATCTGTTAGCTTTAATATTGTTGACGTGAACCATAGAGAAGGTGACATATGGACAAACACTAGGTCAAAGGTGGCTAGTAGTAAACAGATATTGAGACAAATGTTCTTTTTGAACTATGCTTTTCCTTACAGCACAGGCAAGCACCAACATACCCCACTGCCACACATTTCCAGATGTGGCTGGAGTCGTGATACAGTGGTGTCTATGACTCAATCATGGCATGGTCAAAGCTATAGATTACCATTTCCGTTGCAGATTAGTCGTCATAGGAAAGAAATTACATAACCTCGCCTCAATTTTCTATCACGTCACTTCCGTCTGAAGTGTAACTGTGAGGGAATACGCGAAGAGCCATCACCAGAGCTCGACGTCAGGTCCTTCTTCAAATCATTCGAGGTGACGAGGGAGTGAGAGACTGCTTTTCACACGAGGAGAACTTGTATTTTAGATCTTCAAGCACTAGATATTCACTACAGCTGCAACTTTCGATCGTCTTTGTATCTTGAAGACACGCATTTTAGTTTGTGGCCGTTCTCATGCATCTGCTAAGAGCATGCAAGCGAAATAATCGCTAGCCAATCACGAACCACACCCCGGTAGTAAAGCGGCTACTGTAAATTCACTTTTCTCGCAGGTGTCTGTATATATTTACAGTAGACATGAAACAGACATTTTAGCTTATGTAGTTTTACGTGTATCAGGCTAGCTGTGTTTTCTTTTTTCACACAGTGTGCACGTCTGATGCAAGCCTTTCGGCAAGTTAACATTCGCCGTATGTTTTGGGTGAAGAAGAGCACCTTGTGTTGCCCCTGGAGGTGCATCGGGTGGAGGGAGGTGGCACGCCGTTGCGAAGTATGATTCATCCTCGCGCTTTGTCACGCCCCATATCCCTGTCTGCTTTCCATGGTGCACCTGTAACTCGCCTGACCTCAAATCTGGCTAATTTCAACAAGCTCACACTGCAAAGACTGTTAAAAACCAAGCTCATCTGATACATTAAGTCCTGCTCCCCATGCCGTGGAGGCCATTGCAACCAGACGCTTTCATCCAGCTGAAGATGCTTGGAGACTCGCGCGGTTAGAAAGCTACAAAATCATTCTTTTGGAGAGTCATGTATCACGCGTTACGGGTAGTCAAAAGCTATGAAGCCGTGACTCCAATGAAACCGACCTGGACACACAAAGGAAATCGTTCAGCCCTTACTTTAGCATGGCTTGTTCCTTCTCCTCTTCTTCCCTTTGCCGAACCATCACTGCCATGATGACTTTCCTTTCCTCCTCCGTGAGGTGGCTCAAGTCCGGCATATCAGGCATAGGAGCCGGCACGGTGGGTGGGCGAGGGCCGCTTTGGGGCCCTACCGAGGCGGACATCTTTTGCCCCGCTCCCAGGCGAATCTATTGGCAGTATCCCGAGCGCTGGAGCCACACCTCACGACATGATCCACGGATAGAGCAGCGTTCTATGAGAATAGTGCAAATCTCGCATGGTTTCAGGCACCCACAACTGTGCTTTTGTTTCTCTTCGTGTTTTTTTTTCCAACCCACCCCTCCTCTTTTCTCGCTACCCCCACCCCCGCCTCTCCCCTCCACCTCCAGTTACGGGAAGCCCATCATCTCTACGTCCGGAGACGACGCAAACAGAGGGACTCCGGCATTAGCTAGCAGATCTGTGATTTCCCCCTTCACTGAACCGGGGGCTCGGTATTGGGCGAAGGCAAAGGCGGAGTCCGTCTCTCTCTCACACACACACTCTCTTCCTCGCGCTCTCAGGAGAGAGAGAGAGAGAGAGAGAGAGAGAGAGAGAGAGAGAGAGAGAGAGAGAGAGAGAGAGAGAGAGAGAGAAGAGTCAATGGAAATGCATATCGCATCGATCGTACGCTTACTCATATGTGAAATGGGCAAACAACAAAACTGTCAATATGCAAGTTACACTGCACGTTTCTTTTATTTATTTTTCTATATCGCTGTGTTTCCTCGACACATTCCCTATCACAGATCTCACGCATCCCTGTATTTTTAGGAGTAGCCTATCTGGCAATGGTTCGGCGCGCGTTCTCGTCAGGCTATTTTTAGAATCGCTCCAGCGGACCTCTTAAATGCAATCAATTCGTCTGTTTTGTCTGACTGAGAAATGACTGTAATGAAATTATGCAAGAAAGTCGAATGTGCGCATGACGTAAATAATTTAAGCATCTTATAAAAAAAAACTTATGGATATCTTTCCTAGATATTTTGTTAAACTGTAAAACTTGTAAAGTTTTTTTGAATAGGCGTGAGTAGGCTAAACCAAGTCAACGATCTAACGAAGAATAAGACGGTGGAGATGATATACACGCAGCTAAACGCAAACTGCATACACTTTCAGAACCCTGGACAGCGACACGTGACGCGGAACCAACGCCACCCCTTTCAAAGCAAAGTGAAGTGTTTTGAATAGTTTGTTTAATTTTTGACACAATAATATTTAATCTACTTTAGTGCATTTCTGCCAATGTTTGTAATTTTAATAGATTTTTCCCTTAGCCTAACTGTCAAATATATCAAATGTTTTACAATGTTCCATTAATTGATGTTATTACTAACATGAACTATGAATACGTGTACAGCATTTATTTATCACAGTCTAGTATTTGCTAATGCATTTAAATCCAAAGTTGTGCTTGTTCACAGTTCTGCACTGGGAGTTAACATGAACTTACACAACAAACTTTCTTTTCATTAGCCAACGTTAACAAATATGAATACTGTTAATTGTGTATCAGTGTTAGGAACAATTCTGTAAAGTGTTACCATTGCATTACCTACTGTTAAGAAGCACACGTGTGTATTTTAATAATTATTGAATTATTGAATTGAATTAAAATAATTATTTTAATAATTTAATAATTATAGTGTATTTTAACAAAATTGTTCTTAATTGTCGACTTATGTTAGTAAATACAACAATGGAAATTATTTTAAACCTTATTTTAAAGGGTTAATCCTTTTTAGTTTTGGATTGCCATTTTCATTGCATTCCTAGCCTATATTTTGGACTTTGAATAATTCATACGTTTATACCATTCACTTGTTCTAAACCTGTGCTGAGTTTTTTTCTATTGCTGAACACAAAAGACACTTTGAAACATGTTGAAAACCAGTAGCCATTTACTTCTGCAGTTCTTATACGGACGTCAGCGGCTATTGCTTATCTAAATAACTTTGTGCTCAACATGAAATGAACAGTTGACACACAAAAACTGAAACTCCTGACTGTATTATGTGCCATGTAGGGCCGAACTTGGGAAACTGGTACTAGAAACATGTATCGTGTTTCTTTTTTGTTTCACTGTAGGGTTGTGAAATTGCAGCAATAAAGACATCTTGTTTTGCGCATGCTCAAAAGCGGGTTTGCGTGAATGGCTAATTATTTATTTATCCACAATTAACATAGTAGTGGCGACTCTTCAATCCAAAACTAAAGTTTAGTTTTCATGTAAGCTAAATATTCACACCGTCCCACCGACCTGAAACATTTTCTGAAAAGATACGAATTCGTTCGGAGTTGGGCCAAAATGATGGCTAGCTGTCAGAAAGCAGCCATCTAAAACTAGTTTATTGTTATATTACAAGGTATGTCCGAACTCGTTTACAGCCCAGTGTAAAGGGGGTTTAAGGTTTTTGCATATCAAATTTGGAACAGCGGAGTAATTTACCGGTAAAAAAATTCCAATGTTATGGCGCCAGAAAAACAAAAGTGAAAGTGGACATTTCGCGCCCTCTGTTGAGGTGAAACGATATTACACGGAATATATCTTTCGTGAGTTGGCACACTAGTTTTTACCATACTGCATGAAACAGTTGTAAGTCTTTTTGTTCATTCGTGTTAAACTTGCAGTTCCGGCTGCTGTGCTTGCCAGTACAACAGGCCTACTTCATAAAGTACAATGACGAAGTATCATGAGATGTTAGGTGACTGTTTTTGTACAGCGGTGTTAATTGCATAATAATTTTAAAAAATAGCATGCAAGGCTGAGTTATTAAAAAACTGCATCACTTAAAATATAGTAACTAAAATTTCACATTTTATTGATTTTGTTTCTAATTTTTGTAAGCATGGTCACAAATTACGCATTTCCTTATTCAGAGAACCTCAATAATTACCAGCACTCAATATTTTTTGTTTTGGTAATGCTGTTAATTATTTGCATAATTATATCATTTGACTGTATAATTAATTTTAGAGATATTTTACTTGACTTCTTACACAGTGAGGACTAGAGGCAAAAAAATAAAATAAAAACACTAAATGATTAAAGGGATAGTTCACCCCAAAATGAAAACTGACATCATTTACTCACCCTGCACTTGTTTCAAACCTTTTTGGGTTAGAATACATTGCTCAATAGAAAAAAAAAATCATAAATGTCATTATGTATTCAGAATCATTGATACTTTTTGCTTAAGATAACAATAGGTCACACAGTCTATGTTCAAAGTGGATTTAATTAAATCAATTATGAATTCATATTTTCATTTTTGACAAAACATATACTGTATACAAAGTTGAACAAAAAGCAACACAATTAAAAAGACATGCATTCTAAGTGGTGGCATTGATATTTAACCCAAAACCATTATTGAATTACAATAAAAAATAAAAAATAAAGATCTGTAATGGCCAAGGTTTAAAAAATGTTAAAACTTATAAAAGAAATAGACAATGACAGTCACTAACAAGCATACATAAAACAAAATTACACATTTTCAAATTAAATTCATAGAAGTGCTCTTTAGATTTAAAAAAAGTTTTCCAGACGGATTTTATTGCAATCTTCTTGATGTCGCATAGCAATCCCATTGCGAAGAAGCATCTCTGTGTAAGGTGGCCAAAAAGTGTCATCAATAGTCACATAAGGGTCATGAGGAGTCTCTAATGTTTTATTGGTCAACCTCTGAAATAAATAAATAAATATGCATTGTTATTTGTGTTAATAGGCATTAGTAAATTAAGCACCCTAGATCAACAAACAAATTAATTACCAATGTATTAATTCAATAGCGCATTTCATCCCATTTAAGAAGATTACAAACATAAGGTGGAGATATAAAAAAGAAAGGGTTTATTGTGATGGGTATCTGAACATACCTCGATAATCTCACTCAGTGAAATCAGGTTAATCTCTGCAGCATCATATGCAGCAGCCTGAAAATCCAAATCCAATATTCATACGTAGCAGAGTTAAAGTAAAAAAACAAATCAAATCCAATATTGTCTGACCTGATGGCACTTACTCTTTTTTTCTTACTGCCGTTTCCTTGAGGATCAGGAAGTGGGAAGTGCTCAGCTAACATGTCGCTCAGCATTTCCATGAGGCTGCTATGATATTCCTTTAACTTGTGGATTTTTCTCTTCATATCCTGCGAAACACTGAAGCAAATAAGAAACAATTTGCTTACTGATGTTATTTTTAAAAAGTATGTTTATTTAAATAAAAAGAAAAACACTACACACCATGCATATTTTCTTTGACATACAGTTTGGGCTTTCTTTGAATTATCTCATGCGTTTATTGTCAAACACTAATCAGCAAATGGAGTTTATTAAAAGGAATAATTCACCCAAAACTGAACATTCTGTCATTAACTACTCACCCTTGTCACACATCTGTTTGAGTTTTATTTTTCTTTCTTTCTATTGAACACACAAAATCAGTTACTTTGTAAAATGCTGAAAACTGGAAACCATTGACTTCCATAGTATTTGTTTTTCCTATTATGGAAGCCAAACAGGTCACCAGTTTCTAAAATATTTTCTGTGTTCAACAAAAACAAACCTAAATGTTTGGAACAACTGGAGAGTGAGTAAAATTTGGGTGGACTACAACTTTTAATTGTTTTTGTTTTCAGTCAAAATAAATCAAAACAAAAGGAACGACCTTTGAGGTTTTGAATGGCATACACATTTTAAAGGGTAAAAACTATTTATTAATTCCTAAGTAGTCACATTTTCCATTAGATATGGTTTAAACAACATGGTTTTAACGTCAGCATTAGAAAACCAAGCACCTGTGTACTGATTTCTCTTTTTCTTGTTGTAGTCTGATGATTTTCTCTGTCACTGCATTCAATGCCTCTTGCTTCTCTGATTGCCATGTCTGCTCCCTGGAAAAAAAAAAAACGCTTTTGTCACACAGTGTACAGATGTGTTAAACAGTATTAAAGAGTAAAAATGCATTTATTATTTTGCAACACTGTATTAACCATCCTTAAAAAACAATCGTACATTTCTCATTTAAAAGTTAATCATAAAAATTTAAAACCAGACTAAAATAATAACAAGAAGAAAAAAAAAATCACTTTAAATAAAAGAAAACAAACACAAAATAAGTACTAAAATATCAAAGCTAAAGAAGCCAGCAGTTAAAAAAAAAATCTACAGGGTTCAAAAGACAAGACGACCAATTTTGGTCCCCACAGTCAACTATTTGCATTAAATTAAAGTGTCTGTATTAATTGGTAAAATAATGTCCAATATTGTTAATCAGTGTAACTAATATTAATGTAAAAATTACACACACACACACACATATATATAAATATATATATATATATATATATATATATA
>CAIGQQ010005934.1:431967-459744 GCA_903798035.1 Danio albolineatus | reverse complement strand
TTAATTGTATTAGTTTAAGTGCCAGTTATTGTGTTGGTCTGTTTACCTACGCAACAAAAAGCCTTAGTCCCCCCTCCGCGCCACAGTATCTATAAAATTAAATATGACTGGAAAGGCAAAGTGATTTTATGAATAATTTCCATATTAAAACAAGAATCATCATTTAAAAGTATATGATTAAAGATACTTATAAGCATACATTTTTAGTTCTATAATACAATAATACAAAACAACTGGTAAAACATAAAACTATAGGTATTGTAAACTAAACATTTAAGGCATTTTAATAAATGTTTGATAAGCATTTTGTTAAGGTACAAAGTGTCTTGTCACTGTGGTGGTACCTTTCACAAAGTATACAATATTCAATCTGCAAGTTTTTAAAAACAAAGGTACATTTTGGTTTTCCATGGTACAAATCATGACCTTAAAAGGTACAAATTTGGTTCTTTTCTTAAGGTACTATTCTGTCCCATAACTGCCCCAGTGACAAGGTTTTGTACATTCTATGGTACAACATTGTACCATTTTTTCTGAGAGTGCACTGTATAAAAATAATTAACAATTTTACAGCGTGATGTTGGGTTAAGGGTTATTTCATTCATTTTCTTTTCGGCTTAGTCCCTTTATTAATCCGGGGTCGCCACAGCGGAATGAACCGCCCGGGTTTAGGGTTAGGGTTTATAATTTTCCCTAACTTCAGGCTACAACCACATCTGATCTAGCAACAACCATGTGACAGACAAGCATAATAATTTAAAGAATCAGGATCTAAAATTTCTGATGCATCTTGTCATCGTTACTTTCATTATCCCTGAATTTCACACGTCTTCAGCCTCCCATGCTCCAACTCTGCCAAGGTGTAAAGATCCCCTAGCACCACCTCAGCCCTCCGAGCCCTCCAGCTCCCATTTAACATCACACCCCCTCTCTGCACCACCAGTGCCTGTCACTCCACAAGGTTCCCTACTGTATACATCACTTTTCCAGTTAGTTCATTGTCAACCTTCTTCAGTCATGATCTTCTACTCTGTTAAGTTTCTGTTTCCCTCCTGCTATACTTTGCTCCTCAGTACAATTGGCGTTAACCCAACCTGCCAAGCTCCTATCTACCTTTTGCTCTTGTGGGCCTATGGTATGGCTTCTGGTCCAAACCTATGGTGTCATCCTGAGTTTCCATTACCATCTCTGTATCTGCCTGTTTGTAACCTTTGGTGTTGACAGAGATAGACAGATTTTGACCATGGATTCTCTTTTCTTCAAATCTTCAGGTTTGCAAATGATCCATAGCTTTCTGTATTTAGCTGATAAGAGTGGCTTCTGTTGCTATAAGCCCGTTTACTTCATGGCTTGATGAGTTATTCCTTTAGAAATTCCCAAATCTTATGTACTGTACTGTTGCTTTTTTGTCAGACTTTTGGCATCTTTGACCACAAAACTGCCAGTTGCTGGATGTTACTAAATGATTTTTTGACCATTGTCTGTATAATGTGTATATGGCCACTAACCACGGAGCCACCATGTGGCTTGCTTTATTAAAGTACGTACATTAAAAACAATATTGTAATATTAAAAACATTTAAGCATTTTAAGCTGATAACCATCAAACCTGTCATCACTCATTTTGTAAAGGTTAATACTGATGTCTATGTATCATTCTGTGAGATAATAGGTAGAATATTGAATCGGAACATATTGTGCCACTGGGGTGTCATATGGTCGTCTTGTCAGATCAATGGCTTGCTCTGACTGAACCCAGCTTTACGTATCGTGGAGAGACAGAGGGAGGGCTGCGGGGATCTGCTTTGAGCCTTTAACATCAATTACACTCAGTTTGATGAATGGGATGGCATTAGAGAAGAGGAATGCTCAGCTGCTCTTTGTATTTGAGGAAGTATGTGTCAGAGTGAGGGTGTCTTTGTGTTCGTTTGTGAAGTCACTTAGCAGCATCAAGCTTTGTATTTGTGTTTGTGTGTGTGTGTACTGTATAAGAGGAAAATCTGTGTGTGCATCAAAGAGGCTTTGGTCTCCCCCTTGCAGTTTGGCCTGAAACACTCCCACATTGAGCCTGTCAGACACTCATCCATCAGAAGGGTTAATAAAAGCCATTTAGGCATTTTAACGAGGTGGCCAATCACACAAGAGTGGGCTCATTAGCATACTCAATTGCCCTCATTGCTGCTAGAGACTGTTGGAGGCTTGGCTGCATTGTTGTCATAGTGTGTGAAGTGCTTTAACCTTGTAAGACTGAGACTAAATGATTGGGTGAACAAACAGTCAGTTCAGTTTGCTTTTAGCATTTTTTTTTTTCACTCTGCAATAGTTCACACATTTACAATATAAAAATAGGTAAATTAATTTTGTTCCTCACAGATGAATCCAAGAATTCTCTACCTGGACAATATCGCCCTCCAATGTCGCCCTTTAGAATGTAATAAAATATCTGAATAATAATGTGGTTTTGCATTGTTTTGTTGAAATATGCATGGGTGTCGCTGGAAAAGAAGGTAGCATATTGTGCTCCAAAATCTGTATGTACTTTTCAGCATTAATGGTGCCGTCACAGAAGTGCAAGTTACCTTTGCCAAGGGCACTGACACAACCACAAACCACGACAGACCTTTTTGGACGTATTGTAACAGTCTGGATGATCCTTTTTTCGTTTGGTCCAGAGTGCACATCGTCTATTTCTTCCAAAAATACCTGTAATGCTGATTTATCTGACCACAGTACACGTTTCCACTGTGTTATGGTCCATCCCAGATGTCTCAGAGCCCAGAGAAGTCGACAGCGCTTCTGGACACTGTTAACATACGATTTTCTTTTGGCACAGTAGTTTTAACTGACATTTGTGGATGTAACTACATATTGTGGTACTTGACAAAGGTTTGCCTATGTGGTGATATTGCTTATAGATGATTAACGATACTTGATGCAGTGTCATCTGAGGAATCAGAGATTACAGTTGTTCTCCAGATTCCTTGAATCTTTTAATTATGTTATGAACTGTTGAAGGAGAAATATCAAAAAAAAATTAATATCTTTCTTTGTGGAACATTGTTTTTAAAGATTTTAGCAATTTTCTCATGTATTTATTGGCAAACTGACAATACTCTGCCTATCTTTGCTCCTAAAGGACTAGACTTTTCTTGGATGCTGCTTTTGTTCCAAATCATGATTACAACCACATGTTGTAATGACATTACTTGTTTCAAAACTCATCATTTAACCAGTTTACCTGATTACTAGCCCTAAATTGCTCCTGTCCCATTTTGATTTATCTTTTTATTTTTTGGAATGTGCTGCAAGGATGTATGTTTGTATGACAGTATGTTTACAAATTAAGTTAAGTTGACCAGACAAAAGAAATTAATATTTTGTGCTCATATTATCTGCAATGAAATACAAGTCAAAGTAAATTTGGAAATCACTGCTTTTTTATTAGCATTTTCCATACTGTCTCAACCTTTTTTGATTTGAGATTGTATTAGATATTTTATTAATACATTTTATGAAAAATACAAGTTATACAAGTTTTTTAAACTTAGTTTAATGTAATTTAAGTTGAAATTACTCATTAATTTGATTTAATTTACAAGTTTAAGGCAACCAGTGATTTTTTTAACTGTATGAAGGATCTGATGAAGTTTGCCTTATCATAATATTCTAATAGCATAGTTTATGTTTATAAAAGAGCTAACTGTATATCATAGACTACATGTTTTTTTTTTCTTTTGTGGAGAGGAGTGATGAATATTTAGGCCTAATCCCAATTTTATTTTTGTACCCCCACCCCTTCCCCTTTCCCTTCCCCTTGGCCCTTACAACCGAGGGTTAAGGGGAAGGGCTTCAAAACTTACCCCTAAGAATTGGGACAGCACTTCAACACCTGCACACATCATCATATGTCATCGCGATCTCTTGCTTCATATGAGATCAGACGATCACGACTGCTGTAGTTACTCCAGTTGTGTTATTTTTTTGGTATTTATCTTTAGGAAATCACTGAAGGCATATATTATGTTACCATAATGATCTAATGTGGCAATAAGATCGTAATTGTACTGTGTATTTACACAGTGGCCATATTTATCTATATATACACACTACAATATAGCAGACACTGTAAAAAGCTCATTCCCAGCCACTAGACATTACTGACAGGGTGTTCGAGTGTCATCCTGTGTCAGAATGTTGTGGGACGGCTGTACATGAGTTATGATTAAGATCGCGAAATTTAGCGTTTTTTTTTTTTTTCGTTTTTTTTTTTTTTAAGCATGATGGTAAAGCACGAACGCGATTATGAATATAAAACATATGTGTGTTTGTCGTAACAATTCATAATAATGACAAAAAATATAAATTTGTGGATCCGCACATTTGTGGACTTCCGGAATCAGCTATCCACTGTGGCAGGTGTATTATGGGAAATTTTCTTACCCCTCCGTTTTAAGTGTGGTCCTGAAAAATCTTTGTTTGAAGGGGTGTATACCCCTTGCCTTTAGCCCTACACCTTCAAGCTAAAGAGAATTGGGACACCACTACCCTTTGATGTGAACACGCAAAACGAGGGGTAGGGGTGAGGGGAAGGGCTAAGGGGGAGAATTGGGATTGGGATAATGTAATGTAATGTAATCATTAATGTAATCATTTATTGTTATAATGTAAAAAAAAAATGTCACAATCACCAGCGATCCAGGCTTGTAGATCACTGGAAATCATTCACTTTTACTCAGGACTACAAACCCCGTCATGCACCACACACTCACACCTGTTCCGGTTTTCCACTAATTGCTAACACACACAACAGAAGCTGTTTGTGTTCAGCTGTTCAGAACTGATTACATGGACTTTAATGGCAGCACAGACACACACACACACTAGTTGCTTAGTCTTGTTTATCTGTTAGTGTAACATTTCTAAGTGTTCTTTGTTTAGTCTATCCTGTGTTTTTATCCTCGCCTTGTCTTCCTGTTGTTATTGATACTTTGCCACCTGCACTGACCACGGGCCTGTTATTGACCACAATTTGGATTATCTATATACACCCGTTTGCTCCTGGGATTGATTATTGCTTGTCTGACCATTCTCTGTTCAATAAATACTGCATGTGGATCCTCTACTCCATTGTCCAGTGTCCAACACATAACACGTCACTTAACTTGGCAGGATTTTGATAATTGCTTAAGAAAATTATTCATTTAGTTAATTTACATAATTTTATGGCAAAGGATTTAATAAGGTAAATTATAAGTAATAATAATAATAATAATAATAATAATAATAGCAAATATAATGATAATAACAAATATAATAATAATAATAGTTGTTGTTGTTATTATTAGTATTATTATTGTTGCTGTTGTTGTTATATATAGTAATAAATAAATAATAATAAATAATAATAAAAAAATATATAAATAATACTTAATACATAATAATATATATTTACACATGATATATACAAAACATAATTGTATTTATTATTATTATTATATCTAATAACAGACAAATAAATAAATATAATTTTATTATTTTATTATAAATAATTTATAGATTATTATTGTTATTATACAATTTATTGTGATCATTTGAAAATTCATAACGTTTTAAAGAAAGTTTACTCAGTTTTTACACTTCTTGATACACACTTCACTCATTTTAAACAATAAGGTTATTTTTTGTGCAATTCAACTACGAGTTTTCAAATGCTGTTTGGCCCACTCACCAAGTATCATCCATCTTCCCTACATATACACCTGCTTTCTGACTCTGCCCTTAACTATAGTAATAGAGCTGTCAGCTTCTCCTCCTCTCCACTCCAAACCACATGCTTTCCCACCCAAATAAGACAGTGATGAATCCAAGGCCTTTTTGTTGCCTTGTTTTTATGAACTAGGCCTAAATACCCAGTGACTCCATTCTCCCCGTATACAGCCTTTTTTCTGCCTGCCTTCTCCATTGTCCTTTAAAGAGAGCAGAGCCACAAAGAGAAGCTACACATTAACACAGTGCCTCGTCCAGGCTATTGAGCAAAGCAGAGCACAGCTGTCTCACACTACACTTATATAAGGGTGAGGGGTGGTAGTGGCTTCACTTACAGCGAGCGACCCCCTCTGGAGCACAGAGTCAAGAGGGTTTGGGAGAAATGGAGAAGGGTGGCGGAAAGGCTCAGTATTTGGGGTGATGGAGAGGGTGCTTCGTCACACGTGACAGACAGACAGCTGCAGCGGCCCCTCCACGTGCACTTCTGTCTTTGTGGCGATACTGGCGCTTGTGTTTAAGCAGAGTTCAAAGGGCTTTAGTATGGTTTTAGGTTGTGGTGTGTGGTGAAAGTTGAAAATTAAAAACCTTTCTTTCTTTCTTTCTTTCTTTCTTTCTTTCTTTTACTCCATTTATTCAATTATTTTCATTCAGAAAGCTGTTTCTAAAAGTAACCTAGATCATTTTTTATGTATGTATGTATGTACGTATGTATGTATGTATCAAGTGTATTTGAATAAATTACTGTTTTTTTTGTTGTTGTTGTTGTTTTTTTTATGGAAAAATATGAAGGATTGACACTGGTTGTGTGATCATGTTTGTCAAATTGACAAATTAAAGTGCTTTAAATTGCTGTTTCTCTACTGTACATTTAAATAAAAATCTTGTTATAAAATATACAGAAGAAATAAAATAATTAAATAAAGTATGCTTAAATTGGGTGCCACGGTGGCGTAGTGAGTAGCACATTCGCCTCACAGCAAGAAGGTTGCTGGTTCGAGCCTCGGCTGGGTCAGTTGGCATTTCTGTGTGGAGTTTGCATGTTCTCCCCGTGGTTGCGTGGGTTTCCTTCGGGTGCTCCGGTTTCCCCCACAAGTCCAAAGACACGTGGTATAGGTGAATTGGATGAGCTAAATTGTCCGTAGTGTATGTGTGTTTATGGATGTTACCCAGTGATGGGTTGCAGCTGGAAGGGCATCCGCTGCGTAAAACAAATGCTGGATAAGTTGGCGGTTCATTCCACTGTGGCGACCCCAGATTAATAAAGGGACTAAGCCGAAAAGAAAATGAATGAATACTTAAATTGAACTATATTTACTTAGAATAATGGTTGATTCCAAATATCAGAATTTCCAGACTCATTATTGTCAACCTCACTATGTATGTACTGTATGTACACTGTAAAAATGTCAACGATTTCAACAATAAAAAAATGCTAGAGTAAAAATATGTAACCTGGTTAACAGTAAGTTCCCCTAATATATAGAGCAGAATAATATACACTCACCGGCCACTTTATAAAGTACACCTATCCAACTGCTCGTTAACACAAATTTCTAATCAGCCAATCACATGGCAGCAACTCAATACATTTAGGCATGTAGACATGGTCAAGATGATCTGCTGCAGTTCAAACTGAGCATCAGAATGGTTTCAGAAACTGCTGATCTACTGGGATTTTCATGCACAACCATATCTAGGGTTTACAGAGAATGGTCCGAAAAAGAGAAAATATCCAGTAAGCGGCAGTTCTGTGGGCACAAATGCCTTGTTGATGCCAGAGGTCAGAGGAGAATGGCCAGACTGGTTTGAGCTGATAGAAAGGCAACAGTGACTCAAATAACCACTTGTAACAATTGAGGTGTGCAGAAGAGCATCTCTGAATGCACAACACATCAAAGGCATTGAGGCAAATGGGCTAGAGCAGCAGACCAGGTGCCACTCCTGTCAGCTAGAACAGGAAACTGAGGTGACAATTTACACATAGGGTCACCAAAATTGGACAATAAAAGATCGGGATAACATTGCCTGGTCTGATGTGTCTTGATTTCTGCTGTGACATTTGAATGGTAGGGTCAGAATTTGGAGAATTTTTCAACAACATGAAAGCATGGATTCATCCTGGTGGGGTAATGGTGTGGGCGATAATTTCTTTGCACGCTTTGGGCCCTTTAGTACCAATTGAGCATGGTGTCAACACCACAGCCTACCTGACTACTGTTGCTGACCATGTCCATATGACCACAGTATACTCATCTTCTGATGGTTACTTCCAGCAGGATAACGCGCCATGTCATAAAGTGCGAATCAACTCAGACTGGTTTCTTGAACATGACAATGAGTTCACCATCCTCAAATGGCCTCCACAGTCACCAGGCCTCAATCCAATAGAGCACCTTTGGGATGTGGTGGAACGGGAGATTCTCATCATGGATCAAGTTTACCTAATAAAGTGGCCGGTGAGTGTATATGCAGAATAACTGTAAATTCAATCCCAAATTTCCCTACATGACATTTCAAAATAATGCTTTTTTGCTGACATTAAAATGGTTCTTTTTATTTCTTTTTTTTCTCATGAGTTATGTACATTAGAGTTTTATGTTACATGAAATGCTGATATAAATGTTACTGCATTACTTTAGTGTCATGTGTGTAACCGTGATGGTGTTTAGTAGTTTTAGTGGTGTTTAGTAGTAGTGCTTTCTGTATATTAACTTTCTCTGCTCGTGGGAAAAGTTGTTTGTGATCAGCATTGGCCTATCATGTGACTTTCTCATCCACACATGCTTATGATTGTGTTTTTTGGCTGCATAACAAAGCTACATTGTGTAGATATTGGTACTTCAAAACATTGGTGTTTGACTTTAAATGAATGCAATATGGTATATTACCATGAAATATTGATATTTCTTTTATATTCCTGCCTACTATATTTTTATTGGTGAAATTCTTTTTTTTTTACCATAAACTTAACTGGTTGTTTTGTTTTCTTCCTTTAGTGCTATTTATTTTATATGATTTTTTTTTATCCATGATTTGTTGATGTCCGATAAATGGGGTGTCACATTAAAGGACAACAAAACTTTTTTGTGGTTCCAAAAATGGTTCATATGTAAAATATTCAGAAACAAAGGGTACACATCATAGACTTCACGTGGGAGCTTCAGGCACATCCATTGAATAAGGGTTTCCTTCTTGTCAGTTTCCAGTTAAACATTTGCATGTTGTGTCAAAGAGGACATGATTTTCAATGGCAAAATGTACTGTATTAAGTACCTTTAGCTTTAGAAATTCATGGATAAAAAAAGCATTTACTAAAATATACACTTGTAAAATTGTGTATTTATTAATGATTTTAATAATTATTTTTATTTTTATTTACAAGAGTTGTTATTTATTGAACTCTGCTTAAGACAGTCACATCAAAAGTTTTGAGATTTAACATTTACTTTAAAATGTCTTTAAAATAGTAAATTGAAAACAAATGTGCTTAAAATGTTTATCTAAAATAAAACATTTTACAATAAATAAATAAATTAATTAATTAAAATAAACCTACAAAAACAATTCTTGATTCACAAAATGCTATGTTGTTTTAATCCATTTTTGGGTCAAAATATAGACAAATCCACCAGTTGGGTTGAAAAATGTTATTTTAATATAATAAAAAACTAACAATGGGTGAAATTAATACAAACCCAACATTGGGTTGTTTTTTTTATTATTATTAAATTTAAATGACATTTTTTAATCCAACATTTCGCCAGTACTGGGTTGCAGCTGGAAGGGCATCCAGTGTGTAAAACCTATGCTGAATGCTGGCAGTTCATTCCGCTATGGCAAACCCTAATAAATAAAGGGACTAAGCCGAAAGAAATTAATGCATTAATAATTCAACATTCCTTAAAATGTGTTTGGATCTTAGTCTCAAAAGTTTATCAGTGTTGGTCTGAATCTGGATCTGATTTTCATTGAATATTAATAAAGAAAAATGTATGTGACCATGACGGCAATTACGCAAATAAATTAATTAGCAAAGATGGCACATTTTTTAAACATCTGTCCAAGTGTTATCTGAGAAAAAAAAAACCCTCAATAAACATGCTTGTGTTTGCTTACAGCACAAATACAAATCCTTTGTTATAGGAGCCTTTGGTTAAGTCCAATTAATCTTATTCTCAGCATGAGACCCCAAGAGAAGCTTTCCCTGGCTTATAATGACTGATGCCTCATTCACACTGCTCTGACAGCAGTCTTATCTGATCTGAGGCCAGCTTTAAAGTCTTTAACTCTCTATGCAAGGAGTGTAAAAATGTCAGTCAGCACAAACCTAATAGAAGTAAATTAGGTAGATTGACACTCGTGATGCTGGAGTGGGAGCTGGCAAAGACAGACAAAGTGATTTATCATGCAAGGAAAGACAAATTAATAAATAACCACCAGACTCAGCACTGGAGAACAACCATTATCAGTCAGCAGGAGTTCAAAAGGCATAATGGACTGTGATTAAAAACTCATTTAGCATAAGGCCACAGAGATACGCTACGGTTTATATACCTGCCTATGTGTTTTTTATGAATTCAAGCCCAATATTAGTTATACCCCTGGCTTAAAGTTACTCAATAAATAAAGACAATGATAATAAGACTTAATAGACAATAAGGTGATATATAAGAGACATGATTGTAAAAAAAATTCTCAAATTTAATATACATTTGAACAAAAGGTGGCATGTGCAAAAATGTGCATACCCTTCTCAACAATCAATACAAAAGCCTCTTTGGCTGTTACAGCAATCAAGCACTTCCTAGAATTTGCATGTCTCCACTGGTATTTTGACCCATTCATCTTTAGCATCTTTAGCCATTACCCTGATCTTTAGCACTCTCCACAGATTCTCAATTGGATTTACAACAGGACTCTGACTGGGCCACTACAGGTTGTTATTGTTTTTGTCTGTAAACCATTTCTTCATTACTTTTGCTGTGTGTTTTGGGTCATTGTCAGATTGAAATGTCCACTGGTGTCCAAGGCCAAGTTTCTCTTCATACTGCCTGATGTTGTTGTTGAGAATTTTGATTTGTTGTTTTTTTCATGGTGTCATTTACTGTGATTGATTCTCTGGTAAGCCAGCTACAATACACCTCCCAATACATTAGGCTCACACCCCCATGTTTGACAGTGGGATTTTAATTTTAGTTTCTGACCACAAAACAAAAGACCAGACGTCTGTTTTAATAGTACTTTGCACTGTAGCCTCTGAAACTTCAAAAGATTTAGATACTGTATGGTCTCATAGCCTTTTGCTGACATCTGAGCAGCCACAATGTAAAGGCGCAGATCCTAATGAGCTACTTTGTCTTAGCCATAACTGTCCACAAACCAACAGCAAAGAGCTTCTGTTTTTCACCTGTTGAGTTGGCTTTAGAACAGGTTGGACTATTTATATTGGACTATAAACATTTTTACAATAAAAATAAAAATAAAAATAAATAAATAATCAACAATAATATTTTTTTTAAATGCCGAAGTCAGTGATTTTTCTGAATATCAGTGGGCAGTTTATTCATTCATTCAAACTCCACACAGAAATGCCAACTGACCCAGCAGAGGCTCGAACCAGCGACCTTCTTGCTTCTTGAACGTGCTACTCACTATGCCACCATGGCGCCCTGTGGGCAGTTTAACTGTTAACAAATAAGGGACTGAACAGCTCAGTAAACCAAAAAACACCACTAGATCTTTCCAGTATCAGTATTAAGAATAAAATGTAATTTTTTAAAATGTAAATGTAAACCTTTAACTTCAATTGTATTTGCATTCTATAGATGCCTCATTATAAAGACATAGTTATGATGACAAAATATTGTTCAACACAAGGCATATAAATCAACTCTCCCTCATCTTTTTCATTTCCCTATGGAATTTAAATCTCAGCAGATTTTACAATCAATCACTTGCAATTTTTTGGTATCTTGTTGACTTTTTTGCTGAATGATGATATGTTGACTGTTTCAAGATGCCAGATTATGTCAATGTCTCTGGAACTGTTTAATGTTTAGTTATAAGGTTCATAATGATATGTGACCCTGGTCCACAAAAACAGTCAAAAGTGTATTTAAAGAAACAAAACAAAAACTAACAAACAAACAAACAAAAAAAAAAACCCTGTGATTTAGGCTATACATTGCCTGAATAAAAGCTGAATTAATAAGCTTCCTGATGATGTATAGTTTGTTAGGATATTTTATTTATTTGCAAAAAAATAAATAGCCTTTGTCTAAGTGTTGTCTAAATGAAGTGTTTAGAAATGAACATTATTTATTAATAAATGGGTTTTATTATTATTTATATGATCTGCCATTCAGGGATTGTCCGGCAGAGGTCAGTAGAGGCTACATTTAACAATTAATTTTCTCATTAATTGTTTGAGAACAATCCCTAACTTATTTGAACATGCAAATCATAAATCTTTGGCAGCGACTAGCACAACACACTTCTTTATACATTTCCCGAATAATTGCTGAATAAATAAGCTTTCTATTGATGTATGGTTTGTTAGGATAGGACAGTAGGCCTATTTGCCCTGATCTGAATGAATGAATTCATCTATACCGAGAAAATGCCTTTAAACTTGACTAAATGAAGTCCCTATAGGAAAACGGACAATTTTATGTATGTCACATATAATTAAAACCTATACCAAAACCTATACTAAAACTCATATGTTTATGCAGGTTCTTTCCGTGTGGGTGGCTATTCGTGCAACTATTCGACTTTTAGGAGTTAGTAAAATAAGTGGAGCGTAATAGTCTTAAAATTTCTGATGAGGAGCATCAAAGAGTGTTAACTATTATGCTGACAGATTGCTAATTCTCTAATGATTAATAGCTAGCATTCAGTTACAGAACGTCTAATACTTTATTAAAACGTTGGAATTATTTGACCTCTTTGCCATACAGTAATTGTCCAGCAGAGGCCAGTAGGAGCTTAATTTATACCAATTATCCTGTTAATCTTTTGAGAACGTCATAATTTATTTACTTAATATGTATGCCAACTTAGCAACATTTCATACTACCCTAGCAACAAAAACATCGAGCTATGTTAGTTGCAACATTAATTTGGCATCTTTTAGCAACTTTTAAAAAGTGACTGAAATCAAAAGAGGTTGACTGCAGGCTTAACCCACTTCAGTAGTGAATCATATTTTTCTGCACACCTGGATATGTTGGAACGCCTTTCTAGCTCTGCATTCCAAGGACCCTCGTTTTAGGACCCTGTTGTTTCTGATCCATCCCATAGGGGATGTGGTAGGGTCATAATAAGGGGTCCCAGAAATGTGATTCTAAAACGGCAGACTCTCTGGTTGTGCAGTATTTGTTGGCTGGGTGGAAAAACAGTAGCGCACATTTCACTTTTTTTTTTTTTTTTTTTTTTGAGAAATAATCAAAACAGTAACCAAACAATAGTTCATTGACAATTGACATAAATCACTGTTTATAATTGAACATATTTCAAGTAATGTTTTTTTTCTGAGATGGGCAGAGTTGCAGTTACATTACAGCTTCATTTAACAACTTTTAAATTGTTGTTCAATGTTTAGCAACTTTTTCTGAACAGTGGCAGTGTTTCCAGAAATAAGTGTCTTCAAATCAAAGGGTAGGGAAACCAGGGATAGTTGTAACATGGGTCAGTTGTACCACTTCCAATCTCTACAATCAGGAGCCAGTAACAAATCAGTTGATTCACTTCACACATGCTCAGATTAGTCCTCATTCCACACGAAAAAGTCCTGTGACAGACACAGCATATGTTAGGGGAAAAACTACATTTCAGCTAATAAAGTAATATTTGCCTGATGTTAAACCAATTAATGTTAAATTGTGTCAATTGTGTGTCTGTTTAGATATTTTTAATGCAAGTTGTACTAATGTAAGTTTTACTGTTGGCTGCGGTAAGCAAAATCATAGTGTCTACCAGACTCTGAGTCAGTTGTAACAACAAATCTTCTGGTTAGAGTTCAAACCAGTGAAATGTTACTACTATCCAGAGCAAATCTAACTGTATTTATGTTTGAATTTTATAATGCCTCAAGGTCTCGAATGAGAAAGACCCCAAAGCCAAAGAATTCAGTGTTTGACCTGTCCTCTGTAGCCTCATGAATTCTGTGCACAACAATATTGTTCAATCGTTGAAGCTGATGCACATGTGAACTCTTTTTTCAGCTTTGTAGAGATACACACTAATGACAACTCAGTGTTCAAAAACATATTTAAATATTATTATTATTATTATTTTTCTCAGCCAGGTGGAAATCATAATGTCTCAGCTAAGCTGTGTTATAACTAACCCATACTATAAGGTGAATTCTAACATTTCAGTCCTCTCATTTGAAACTAAACTAAGCATTTCATGTTTGTGCTGCAAGATATAAACACCTATCCCATTTAATAGCAGACACGTGTAACTAGTTTGAATCACATTTTGAAAGCACTGGCTTAACAAGTCCCAAAGATATAGAAAAACTAAGAAAGTAAATGTGTAAAAACTATCCCTGGTCCCTCTTGTTAAAGTGCAATTAAAAAGTCCCCTTTTTATATAATCATGTTTTACTTTTATAGAACAAGTGGAGACAGGAAAGCAGAGAGAGAGAGGAAGGATCTGCAAAGGACTTCGAGTTGAGAATAAAACTCAGATCACTGTGAGCATGCATGTATGCCAATGCACTAACTAATAGGCTGCAAACAATGTAGTACAAATCTTTGTTTTTAAATGAAAAAAATTATAGTTCAGCCTATGTACAGGGGGTAGTGAACAGTGAACACTAAAGGGAAAATGTCAATCAGAATATTCCTCCTTTGTAGAGATCTCTTCTAACGAGCTAGCTAAATCAGGGGTGTTAAAAGAGAGATATCCAAAAATGCAGAGCAGAGGGTCGTGAGAACCAGGATTAAGAACTATTGCTTTATGGGCCCACTGAGAGCTTGCCTATAATGGACCCCATCAGTCTGAGAGCACAGGACCCCTGAGCATACAGTATGTTCATTGGCAAAATGTTGGCCCCTTGGTACTGGCCCTGCATAGGCTGCCCACATTTAACACCCAGGAAGCCCTCACTAGGCCCACACTTGGCCTACACCAATTTATAACACTAAATACGTTATTTATAAACATTTTATGAAAAAAAAGAGGCATAATGCATAATCTGTAGATACACAAGGGACATGTCAAATCTTCAATGTGCCTTAACCTGAATGTCTTTAGGTTGTGGGAAGAAATCAAAGAACCTAAAGTTTCCACAAGGAGAGCACTCATGACTCATGCTGGGGACAACAGAGCTAACCACTGAGTCACTGGTAAATTCTTCTGGAAACATGAAAGTATCTTCTTTGTAAGGGCTTCATTCTGTTTAAAGGTTTTCCACCTCTGTGGAAAATATGTTTTTGGTGTGCTAAATATATAAAACAATAAATAAAGAAACAGCACAGGCTAAATAAATGTAGGCTGACTACACAAAACCTGCATGAAATGTAAAATAGCTCCTGTGGTTTTGATGTGACAAGATATAGTGTAATTAACTCTCAGGCCCTATAGTCAATGTCATCCAATATACAGCACCCTTTAAAATGCATGTTTTTGTGTAGCTGTTTATTTAGCAGGTTTTCCAAATGTCAGTTTGTGTTGACAGCTTATTGCGTGTTAATTTCTAAATTAGTAGTAGACAAAATGTTTTATGTCTCACAATTTTAAGCCAGTGGGCTTACATGGCACACATTGATTAGATGACGACTTGACTTATTGTAACCTTAAGCTGGACTTGACTTCTTTCTTTTTTTAAGTTAATTCAACTTGAATGGGAAGTTATTTCAATGAGACATCATTTGTCAAGACAACAAAATATGTTAGGCACTGCGGTAACAAACTTTTTTTAAGTTTACTCAATAAATAGTTTTTTAAAGAGGGGGCAGAAAACTGCTACTGAGTGCTGTTTAGACTTTGCTTCTTTAGATTTGCCATGGGCTGGCCACAGCCCTCTGTGCCCACAAAATCCAGCATGGGCCCTGCAGAAGCATGTTTGCAAAGATGATCCCAATGATTAATAGGATAAAAATTTCATTTTAGAATGAATCCTTTAAGACTGCCAAGTCAGATAGGCATTAATTATGGCAGGCTTTGTCAATGTTAGACATTGTCAATAAGCAGTACATTAATATCTACACATCTACACAAATTTCTAATCAGCCAAACATGGCAGCAACTAAATGCATTTAGGCATGTAAACATGGTCAAGACAATCTACTGCAGAACATCAGGAAGAAAAGTGATTTAAGTGACTTTGAACGTGGCATGGTTGTTGGTGCCAGACAGGCTGGTCTGAGTATTTCAGAAACTGCTGATCTACTGGAGTTTTCACACACAGCCATCTCTAGGGTTTAATGAGAATGGTCAGAAAAAGAGAAAGTATCCAGTGAGCAGCAGTTCTGTGGGTGCAAATGTCTTGTTTATACCAGAGGTCAGAGGAGAATGGCCAAACTGGTTTGAGCTGATAAAAAGGCAACACTTGTTACAACCAAGGTATGCAGAAGAGCATCTCTGAATGCACAACACATCAAACCTTGAGGCAGATGGGCTACAGCAGCAGAAGACCCCACTGGGTGCCACTCCTGTCAGCTAAGAACCTGAGGCTACAATTCACACAGGCTCACCAAAATTGAACAATAGAAGATTGGGAAAACATTTCCTGGTCTGATGAGTCTTCATTTCTGCTGTGACATTTGGATGGTAGGGTCAGAATTTGGCATCAACAACTCTAAAGCATTAATTCATCCTGCCTTGTATCAACGGTTCAGGTTGCTGGTGGTGGTGTAATGGTGTGGGAATATTTTCTTGGCACACTTTGGGCCCATAAGTACCAATTGAGCATCGTGTCAACGCCTCAGCCTACCTATGTATTGTTGCTGACCATTTCCATCTCTTTATGACCACAGTGTCCCTAGTGTTTTAAAGTAAGAAAGCTTTTTTAAAAAGTAATGTCATTGATTGATTTAAATTACTAAAGAACTAAATTTAATTAATAAAATTTAATAATATTTTTTGGAGATGTTCCCACAGTTCTTTCAGATTCTGTCTTTCTCTGTTTTTATTTCTCTTTCTTCATGGCTTTCCAGACAGTATAGCAACTAGTATCCATAGTAGGAGAAATACTGTACCTCGATGGCTACAAGTTTCAACATTCTTCAAAATATATGCTTTTGTGTTCAACAGAAGAAAAAACTTGCAGAAGAAAAAAGTGAAGCAAATGAAGACATTTTCTCTTTAAAGCAATGTATTTTGAACCTACTATAGCCTATAGTCACTACATAGTTAATTCATTAACACGTTTCCCTTTATGTTTAAGGATACGGATGAATGAGTGAAGAGAGCAGAGTAAAAAGACTCAATGGCCTTCTATGTGAGATTATAATTGATTCTTCACAAAAAAGGATCTAATGCTACAGAAATCACTCCACGCTGAGAGTCATATGACTGCATCATGTGCCATCAGAAGACACTCTCTTATCCAAAGTGAGTTTTCTGGACTTCCAGCTTTGACCAGGTAAAGATCTACAAAACAAATCAAACTACATTAAAGTAAAACATGAAAAACACAGAGAATTTGCTACCAAAAGAGATAGTTCACCAAAACATGAAAATGTATTGTTTACTCAGCTTAATGTTGTTCAAAACATTCCAATGTTTCTTTTTTATGTTGAACTCTAAAGAAGACATTTTGAAAAATAGTAGAAACCAGTCAACCATTCCATGGTTGGGTAAACAAAATACTATGGAATATGTGATATCAGTGGTTTCTGGTTCCTAAGAATTTTTTAAAAATATATTCTTTTGTTCAGCAGAATAAATTAAATAAATCAAGTTTGGAACAAGTGAAAGTAGGTAAACCATGACAGAATCTTTTGTTCTAAAAGTCAGCTCTGGGAGTATTGTAAGTGAAACCCTCCTGTTATTCAATACTTCTAAACTAGTCATATTCTAACAAAACAAAACAAAACATGTTTGTATCATAAGATTCTGTTATCACCTGATCATTTTCATGTACATTCAGAAGATGTGTGTGGGAGCATCATCAAAAACTCATGTGAGAAGAGAGAGGGCAAATGAAAAAAGCCAGAGGGAGCTAGTACAGTGGCAAAAGAAATGCAAACACAGAACTATTATTTCAAAATTTGTTAAAGGTTAGTCACAAGGCTGAGAAACTGGAGAATTATTGATAATGAAAGGGGCAAATATATTTAATACATGCTCGGGCAGGTCGCATGATGGTGTATGGATTAATATTGCTATTGTGACTTCTTTTGAATTGAGTGTATAAAATGTGACATGCATTAAAATTGTCCTAAATAAAGTATAATTCATCACAAAATTAAATTGTGGTATCATCATTTACACACTTTTCTTGACATTCCCAAATAATTTAATTTAATTTAATTTAATTTAATTTAATTTAATTTAATTTAATTATTGGCAGAAACACAGGAAGCTATTTTAAAGTCTTCAATTCTAATTCTATAGTAATTTATAGTAAATACTAGTGTTTTTGAACCAAGCTATAGTAAAGTGTGTTAAACAGTAATATTATAGTATAAAAAGTTATATATTTTAAAATTTAATTTAAATTTAAATTATAATTATATGTGTATATATATATATACGTGTGTGTGTATATATGTGTATATAAATAATATATATGTACTACAGTAAACTATGGTTTATTGTAGCCTAATATATATATCCTATAGCTGTAGAAAACTATAGTATATAGTTGTTTTACTACAGCAACTACAGATTTGCCACAACAGATTTATTCAAGTACTTAACTATAGTATAGTTCAAAAACACCACAGTATTTAATATAATAATAATAATAATAATAAGCTTTATTTATATAGTGCCTTTCCAGAGCTCAAGGGCACTTTACAAAGAATGTAACAAAAGAAATAGCAATAGAAATATACATTACTATAGGATGTATTGTATAAAGAAACCCCTAAACAAATCACATTTACCATTTTTTATTTAACGAAACAAAAGAACGTCATTTATGTTTGGAAAGATTTGAAGATGAGAGAAAGATGACAGAATTTTCATTTTTGGTTATCTATCCCTTCAAGGCCTTGAAGATCATTGAAGCATAACTAATGTTTTAAGGCTTGAGGTCACGTGAGAGCTTAAACAGCAGTACT
Source organism: Danio albolineatus (assembly GCA_903798035.1). NCBI lineage: Eukaryota > Metazoa > Chordata > Actinopteri > Cypriniformes > Danionidae > Danio > Danio albolineatus. The sequence goes on along the minus strand of CAIGQQ010005934.1, from coordinate 440,737 downwards.
AATTCACACAGTAAGACATTTAGAAATGTAAAAGTTAGCAATTCAGTCACAGTGTGCTGATTTCAGAGTTTGATGAGCATGATGGAATGCTGGCAATATGTGGGATCAGGAGGTTCACTACTATCGTCACAATCATATTAGTCGTCTCTGTGTAGAACACCGACAGTAACAGAACTTTAAGAATTAATCGCTGGTTTCCTGTACTTAACCTATAGCATGTGACTAATAACCCAAACAGTTTACTTAAAGCTTCATACAAAGATTTGGAGTTTTGATGCAACTCAAAAGGGATAGTTCACTCAAAAAAAAAAAAATTAAAAGAAAATTCTGTCATCATTTTCTCATCCTTCATTTGTTTCAAATTTTTTAAATTCCATATTTTTGTTCCTACTATAGATGTCATAGGTGTTTTTCCCCAAAATTTTTCATGATATCTTGTTTGTGTTCAACAGAATAAAAATAAATTCATAAAAGTTTAGAACCACTTGAGCAGGTACTGAACAAATAGTGAGGAAATTTAAAACTCGATTATAGACTTTTAGAGTAAACATTTGATGAACAAATAAAAATAAAACACACATTCTTAAAAATAGTTCTAGTTGGGTCGTAACCAAGCAGCAGAATTGCAATTTCCATTTCATCCACAGATTAGTCCACAGTTTCTAGGGCTGAAAAAAAGGTGGGATATTGGGCTTTTGTGGGCAAAGTTTCCAAAACATTGTAGTGCTAATACTAAATGCGGAACCTAATATGACATAAAAGTGAAGACATGAGTGAAAAAATGGTGCTGGACGATGAGAGAGCTCTTGACTTTCATCTCTCAGGGGATTAGAATTACATGAGGGAGAGTAATTAATGACAGAATATTTATTTTGTGTGAACTTACCCTTTAAATATCCACCAGTTACAACTAAGGTTTAGTAAATGAGCTTCTCTGAACATGTTAAATACAAACCTTGCAACAGATGAGCTACAGCAGCAGAAAAGACAAAGGTGCTACTCCTGTCAGATAAGAACAGGAAACAGAATGGAAGATTTAGCCTGTTTGAGTCTCAATTTCTATGACATTTGGACAGTAGGGCAGAATTTGGCATAAATTTGGAATAGTAGTGTGGGTATAATTTTCCGGCACATTTTGGGTCATTGAAGTTCCAAATGAGCATAGTTTTACACTCAACTTAATTATTTAATGTTCAAACCACTTAAACTTGTAAAAAAAAATCTGATCTAACTTAATCAATTTCTGCTGGGACAAGATTAAATAATTTAGTTTACAGTGTTGTATTAAGACATTTTTTACAGTGAAGCAAAGTCTTACTATGCCCATCGCTTTATGACCATATTGTGATGGCAACTTTTAGAATGATAACACACCATTACAAACATCATCTCAAACTGGTTTCTTGAACATTATGAAGAGTTCACTATTCTCAAATGGCCTTCAAATTCATCAGATCTTAATCATGTACAGCATCTTACAGAAGATTCACATCATGGATGTGTGGCCAACAAATCTGCAGCAACTGTGTGGTGTTGTCATTTCAATATGGACCAGAAGGTTTCACTTTGTTGAACCTTTGTCATGAAGAATTTAAAAAGGCAAAAGATGGTACAGCATCTGACAAAGGTGTAAAGTGACAGGTATGTTAGGTTAATCTGTCGAGGTAATTCTATAGTTGCTGTGCTAATACAGAAATTATAGAAATAAAAAAATGCCCTAATACTGTACCGCTTTTTTACAACTGTATTATATTTCAATACACCACAGTTTGCTGCAGTAAAACTAAAGTATATTACAGTATTTTTAGTCCATCAGTTCACTATAGTTAATACCACAGTATGATGCAGCATTAAAGAACAAATACAATACACTCTCAAAATAACTGGTACAATGTTGTACCAAAGAAGGTACAAACCCTTGTCACTGGTGCAGCACCTTTTTATGGAACAGAATTGTACCTTAAGACAAATAAATAAATTTGTACCATTGCAGTTTGTCCATTTAAGGACATGATTTGTATATTTTCATAGATATTGTAATAAAAAAGGAGTTGTCCATCATGTATGTATCTTTTTTTTTTTGAGAACAATTGTGTGCCTCCATTTCAATTGTACCATAAAAGATACAGAACAGTATAAGAGGTCTTTTCTGTACTATAGAAGGTCAAATTTTTACAAAGGTACAAAACTGTTCCTTAAGTAACATTATTTGTACCACCGTGTACCTTTTTTTCCTGAAAGTGTATGGTAAAATATACTTAACTGTAATATGGTTTAGGGCGCCACGGTTGCGTAGTGAGTAGCACGTTCGCCTCACAGCAAGAAGGTCGCTGGTTCGAGCCCTGGCTGGGTCAGTTGGCATTTCTGTGTGGAGTTTGCATGTTCTCCCCGTGGTTGCGTGGGTTTTCTCCGGGTGCTCCGGTTTCCCCCACAAGTCCAAAGACATGTGGTATAGGTGAATTGGATAGGCTAAATTGTCCGTAGTGTATAAGTGTGAATGTGTGTGTGGATGTTTCCCAGGGATGGGTTGTGGCTGGAAGGGCATCCGCTGCGTAAAAAGATCATTCCGCTGTGGCAACCCCGGATTAATAAAGGGACTAAGCCGACAAGAAAATGAATGAATGAATGAATGAATGAATGAATATGGTTAAAAAAAACAATATAGTATTACTATAACTTAGTATACATATTAATATATTAGTATATACATATATTAGTATATTTTTTTTCTATGTAGACATAGAAAATGTATGAACTGCATTGTAGAAATGTAGAAAGCATTTCTATACTCCGTAACCATAATTCGCATGCTAAAAAAAAATAGCTAATAAAAAAAAAAACAATAATAAAAAAAAACAGTTCAAGAAATAAACACTAAAAATAAACACTTAAAAAATCTATCTATATGGTTGATTTTGAATATACCCATCTGTCCCTCCATATTGAGCAGGTTGTCATCCGAAATGCAGTTAATTTGAACAAAGAGTTAAATCACGCGGGTTGTTAACATGTGACAGCGTCAGTCTCACAGCTTGACCCTTTTAAAAGATGAGAAATGCGTGAAGGAGGAGCTTTACTTGACAGCAAACAGTGATTGGCTGAACATCATACACTCTCCCGCCTACCTGTTAAATGGAGAAATGTGCAAAATTGAGTCATAAATCAGCACGCCTTCTTTCTGAAAATAACTTGCGCTGGGATGCCGCCGGTATAAAGTTTTAAGGGAAAAACAATAGTCTCTCTCATTCGAGTTTTAGTCAAAGAGCCGCTTGCTTTTGCTCATAGATGGCGGAGGAGGTTTTGATAGATTCTGAGAAAACTAGAGGGGTGAGTTGGTTTAATTTAATTTGTATTATTAGCACTGGTTGTAGTAGTTGCAGTTATTGGTTCGTGCAAATGGTTTAGAGTGTTTGATGAAGTCTGCTGACGCGGGAGATATGAGAGGGAGAAGATATTCAGGGTACGGGTATTATGAAACATGATTGTTTCCCTAGATGAAAAGGCTCTCTCGCGTGTTATTAGGCGTCTGAGATTGCTTTACATTTACATGGAGAAGGTTATTTTTTCATCAAAGAAAACCTGTCTGCTAAGACTTGTTTACTTGGTGAACTTCTACAAAAACACATTACAAAACAAATCTAAACCCAAGTTGTGACGTGCCTTGGGCCAAAGCGCATTTATTTACAGTACTTAATGTTGTTTTATTTTGACAGATAGCATGTTTTCGGATTTATTTATTTATTTATTTATTTACTGTGTTTATTTATTCTCTAAAATAGAGAGGGCATAGTTATTGGTAGTCAGTGTATCATGAACTTGTTTGTTGCTGAGAAGTACAACAAGCAACATTTGGTGTTTTATTATTTATGTCTTTATATGTTAGAAGCCAGTAGTACCTTTTTGACGCTATTTTTCCTAATCTGATAAACATTAAATAACACCGCCTTTTCATTCGTTTACAGCACTTATAGTTTTATTTTGGCAGATACCATATTTTCGGATTCATTTATTTATACAGCCTTTTATGCAAAACACATTTTGCAAAAATGTTTATCAAGCTGCTGTCTAACTTTAGGAAGCTTTCTAATAACTGACACAAAACGCTAAATAACAATAATAATGGTAAGAGCCAGTGAGAAGGGGGAAATGGCCTATTCCTGTAATAGCAAGGATGCTGTAATATTGTTGTCAATTTTTGTATGTGGGACTAACTCATAACCCTACACAAACCTATTACCCACAGTAGTTCTCAACCACATTTCTGGAAGTCCATTTAGCATTTCTCTGTCATCTAACACAGCTTAATCAGCTAATCAACTGATTAGAAGAGACTTCAGGACCTTAAATGAGTGCCATTGTAATATAAAACATAAATGTTTGAATAAGCTGTTTTGTAAAAGCTTTTATGGGGATGCTGTAGTAGTAAACTAGAACATTTCCCATTGACTGTGAGGATAAAAAAATCTATATAGAGACCAAAACAAATTTAGACCATAATCACAGCATAAAATGACTGATTCTGAGCCATTTGTTGAAAAGTTTTGTTCAGTATTATTTTTCTCAGTTTCACTATGGAGAAAATTAATGGAATTTTTCTTCCTGAAATTTATTGCGTCTTGTGAAGGTCTTGTGCCTGATGAAGAGAGATCTTTTTCTGAGAGCCCTGTGTTCTCTTCTTGGGTCCTGTGACAAGGGGTCTTTTGCCCCACCTTTAGAAGTTCAAGAATAAAGTCATTAAAAAAAAAAGCTGCAATAGCCTTTTCATAACTTATTGCGACATCCAAGCAAAAATGGCTTCAAGAACATGATGAAACTTACTGATTGTTATCCATTGGGAATCGAGGTTGTTACGCTGTTAAGGAAAAAAAAAGTTGACACAGCTTGAAATTCTAAGGCAACTTGCTGCTCAGCTTTTTTCTTTTTTTTAAATAATTATTATTTTTTAAGTTGACTCAACTTTGAATCCAAGTACTGCTCTTAACTGCTCTTAAGCAAGTTGATTTACAAGTTATTATTATTATTATTTTATAGTGAGGATTGTTGTCAGTTGCATTAATGCATGCTCATGTTCTCAGCAGTGCTGCTTATGGAAGTATTTTTCCCAATAGGGAAGGAAGACAAAGACAAGTTACCTTCTAAAAGTAGCTAGTTACATTGAAGGTGCTTTAGTCATAAAGGCTTATATTACAAAATGTGAAATAAACATTAATTTTAAGTAAAATATTTGCTACCTAAAATGGTACAATATGATTATGATGTCAAAACATACTGTTATATTACAAAGTTCTCAAAATTTCTAAAGTCAAAGTACAAAACTGCGAAAAATGTAGCATTGCAACAAACTAATTAACTTGGATTAAGCACATGGTAGCATATTGCTTGTTGGCAAGCTACTCTGCTAAATGCTGGAAAAAGTAGCCTGCTACTGCAAAAGCTACATTGTATCATAAGTAGCTGAGCTGTCAAGCTACTATGTAGCTAAGCTAGTAGCAGAGCAACTTGTAACACGCTATTTCCCAAGACTGTTTGTTACATGAAATGCATTACTGAACTGCTTTCACACATTTAGCAGGTGCTGATGTAGTGTTTAGAATTTGGTGCATGTGCAGGGTATTTACTGTAACTCAGTTTGCTGCAAGGAACACTCATGCCAGATCTACTCAAGTCCACTTCTACGCTAATGTGGTCACATGCTTAATGGACCAGTGCCAGACTTTAATACTTAAGAGCCAGTTTACAGTTTATAAACATTATAGCATCAATGCTTAGAGTGTGTTCTACCAGTTTGTATTACTGATAGGAAAATCTATTTTTTTTATACATTGCTTGCAGTGTGTAAAATAGTACAATTCAACACACACTGCTTGTGCAGTAGCAGCAGGCTTTAACCCCCAAAGCTGCTTATAATGCTCATATGTGATTTTAAAGAAGGGTTTGTTTATTTTTATGTCGTTTTCAACACTTACCAACACAGCTTCTTTATGACAGTACTTCATGTTATAAACAATTGCTTAATAAAAGTGACAAACTGCTTATAAAATGTTAAAGCCCAAAACGTAGTATGTTGCTAATGTTGACAACTTAAATGACACATACAGTAGTTGTCTGTCATTTGTTTCTCCAGCATTTAACCTCATCCCTGTTGGCAGTAGCATTTCTGTCTTCTTTCGGGAGCTCCATGCTCTATGGTTATAACCTGGCTGTGGTTAATTCTCCCTCACAGGTGAGTGACTATATCATATCATAAACATTTTTTTTTAATGCAGCTGTATCAATCACCCACACATTGACTGTTAATGTTGAACTATGACTGATTTGAATAGTGGCATGAAAGCTCTAAATAAGGCAAAACAGTCCACACTTGATTACAGTGGAGGCTTGAAATGTTACATGCTTGTGCCAACAAGTCACGAGTCTAAACTAGAACTATCAAAGCGTAACTGCAGCCTATGTAAAGAAAAAAGGAAAAGAGAAGCTAAACAATTAGCCAAAATGATCATTTAGACTATTAGTTCACCCAAAAATGAACATTTGCACATTATTTACTCACCTCATGTGCTTCCAAACATTTGAGTTGTCTTTATTCTGCTAAATGCAAAAGTGGTGGATGAAGTACGCCTTATGAGTGAAAGTAATAATAAAACATTACTCCAGCAGAAGGGTAAAATCCTCTTTTTTTTAAACAAAGCTACTTGAGTCAAAACTTAAATTGCAAAAGTACATTTTAGTTAATTGAATTAGTAAAAGTGCTTACCGACGAATATTATTTTGCAAGAAATTAGAATTACCTAAACTACCTAAACAAATCAATGCAATGTTAATACGCACACTGATTCAAGTAAAACCATGAAACCACATTCATGTTGAACTGCATTCGTATTAGTTTGTAAAATCTGTGATACTGGAGACTCTGAATGAAACATTTGGATCAGTGAGTTGTTGACTGTTGACTGAACAGATGTTGGTCTAATTCACAGATTTATTGTTAGGTGCAATTTGTGAACTGATTGAACAGGTTAACAGATAAAATTTAGCTTTTCATGACCTGAACACCATTTATGATTTATGTTATTAGAAAATGTAGAAAAGGCAAGATAGTAGAAATGTATAACGTTAAGCTACACAGGGCTTTTTTTCTTGTATTTGTTCTTCTCGTAGTACATAAAGGACTTTTTTAATCAAACCATTGTGAGGCGGCATGGGTCGGGAGTGGATGAAGAGACTCTCACGCTTATGTATTCATTCACTGTGTCTATATTTGCCATTGGAGGGTTGGTGGGCTCCCTGACAGTGAGGATGCAGGTCACCAGATTTGGGAGGTAGAGTATGCTGTTTATACACACGTTCTTTCCTGCTACACTTAATAGGCACATTTTATGCACTTTTTACTCTGCTTCAATTGTATGTTCAATTCATTTTTATTTATATAACACTTTTTTACAATGTAGATTGTGTCAAAGCAGCTTAACATAGATGAAGTTCTTGTAAATTAAAGCGGCTTCATTTCATTTGTCACAGTTGATGTTCAATTCATTTTAATTCAGTTCAGCGTAATTTAAATGTTGCTACTGAAAGCCCAAATACTCAAGAGTAACACCAGCGATGTGCAGCCTCAATAGACCCAAGCTAATCAATCAAGTGGTGAGAAACAAACGTCACCAATTGACAAAAGTAAAGAAAAAAAACAACCTCAAGCAAAACCAGGATCAGCTAGACAAAACAATTTTTCCTCTGACCAAACGTGTTGCTAATTGAGTGCTTTGTGTGTCTTTGTGACTTTTAGAAAAGGGACACTTGTACACAGCACAGTTCTGGTGTTTATCGCTGGCGTTCTGATGGGCTTCAGCCGGTTATGTGGATCTCCAGAGATGATCATTGTTGGGCGCTTCATCACAGGGATACATTCAGGTCATTTACTATGGTAGAAATTACAGTTCTGTCATCATTTACTCTTTCGTGTAAACACTGCCTATAGGCGGTTCATTCCACTGACCTCATCGACTAAGCCGAAGGAAAATGAATGATTGAACCTTCCCTAAAGAAAATCATCACACTTTACATAATTGCTTTATTTAACATACAGCCTGAAATCAAATCACATTCCAAATTGGAATTAAAAAGTTTTTGTAGCCTTTTCCCAGCCTGTGCCTTTTACAACTTTATCCTGAAGGATACAAGGTGTAATGTGAATATAGGTCTAGATTTTCACAGAATATCATGATTTTTCTATAGGCGCTTTATATAAACATACTGTACAGTGCTCAGAATAAATAAAACTATTTTTAAAAAAACTCCCTTTAGCAAAAATTACAGTGTTAAATATACTGCACAGTGTGATTTATTTATTATTATTGGGCACCACGGTGGCCTAGTGGTTAGCACGTTCGCCTCACAGCAAGAAGGTCGCTGGTTCGAGCCCCGGCTGGGTCAGTTGGGATTTCTGTGTGGAGTTTGCATGTTCTCCCCGTGGTTGCGTGGGTTTCCTCCGGGTGCTCCGGTTTCCCTCACAAGTCCAAAGACATGTGGTATAGGTGAATTGGGTTGGCTAAATTGTCCGTAGTGTATGAGTGTGAATGTGTTTGTGTGTATGGATGTTTCCCAGAGATGGGTTGCGGCTGGAAGGGCATCCGCTGCGTAAAAAATATGCTGGATAAGTTGGCGGTTGATTCCGCTGTGGCGACCCCGGATTAATAAAGGGACTAAGCCGACAAGAAAATGAATGAATTATTATTATTATTATTATTATTATTATTATTATTATTATTATTAT
>CAIGQQ010005934.1:401937-431957 GCA_903798035.1 Danio albolineatus | reverse complement strand
TTATTATTATTATTATTATTATTATTATTATTATTATTATTATTATTTGTTCAGTCTTAAAACTGGAGTACATTTTAATCCACGAGTGTGAAAGAGCGTATATGTAATAGTTTTTTTTTCTTTCTTTTTTTCTTTATTTATTTTTTCTTCAGTGTTAAAGTTTTAACCCAATATGCGTTGTATTTTCCACTAGTGATGTGAAGTCCATTTTAAAATGCAAAGAGTTGACTGTATTAAAATTATTTCTGAAAAGATTAATGAACATTTAATAAATTAAGACCATTTTAAACATATTTGATCACTGTTATCCGTCACACACACCAATTGATAATATAGGAAAAAAGGTACTATATTACCCCTTTGAAGGGTGACACGCACACTCCAATTCGATGTAAGAATAAACTCTTACAGTGTTAAAATGAACTCTGTGAGAAATGTACAAATTTCACACTTTAGAAAGTGTTATTTTAACTCAAATGGTGGGAGTCATAAGGAGTGTTAAGTTCAACTCAAATTGCGTTAAATGTACACTGATTTTTTTTTTTGTTGTTGCTGTGTATAAAATGTCATCATTTACTCCATTTGTTGCAAACCTGCAATGGATTTAAAAAAAAAAAATTTGTGAAGTTTTCAAACTTTCAAGAGAAGTACGTAATATGTTTGATCACGCCTGGTTTCTTCCGTAATAAGCAATAATCCATCTGATTCAAGCTTACAATAAATAGATCAATTTCACCCAACTACCATATTTTCGTTACCATATATTCACCCCAACTCCTCCTTTTTCTCCCTTTACCAGGGGGAACTGTCGAGACCTACCTGATCTCGGATCCCCTTATATGCTTATTGACTAGGCGGGAGCCCTGGGCTCAATTATCTCAGAGCTTAAGGTTCTCTCCAGGGACACCATGCCAAACCTGCTAATAGTGTCAAGCAATATCTAAGCGTGAGCTCTTGAAATATAGAGACCATTTTAGTGTATTGACTTTAGTTTTGGTCCTTCCTTCCTTTAAAAAAAAAAAAAAAAATCTTGCATTGAAATTTTCTCCTTCGATTTATGCCATCGATAAACATTCATTTTGTGCGTTTAGTCCCTTCACTGATACATGCTCCTCTGCTGTGCTATTGTAGGAATAGCTCTGAGTGTGGTGCCCATGTATCTAGGAGAAATCGCTCCAAAGAACCTGCGGGGTTTTCTAGGACTCGTGCCTAGCATCTTTATTTGTATCGGAGTGTTTATTGCACAGATTCTGGGACTCCATGAGCTCTTGGGCAAGGTTGGTTACATTTGGTTTCGTTTTCTAACACCACATTTTGTCTCTGTAGTACAGATACGTTTATTGAAATATTTTGAACTTTTGTTGTGCTAACATCATTTGTCTTGTTAAACAGTTTTGTTACTGCTTTAATGTTTTCATGTTTATCTCGTCGTTAACATTCTGTTGTTTCACACAGGAAGAGCATTGGCCTCTGTTCTTCTCTCTAGTCGTGGTGCCCACATTTATACAGCTCATGTTATTGCCGTGGTTCCCAGAGAGTCCACGATACCTGTTGATAGAAAAGAGGAACATCCATGCCACTATAACAGGTAAATCTCTCTCCATACTCCATATTTCACCATAAAATTAATATTATGTCTGCATACAGAACTTCTCTGTATACCCACCGAGCATTTTTGTGTTTTAAAGGTGCTGTAAGTTTTTGACTCATCTAAAGCATTAAAATACCATAATATGTTAGCAGATATTTAAGAAACATGCTAAGTGAACATTGTTCTTTATCTAAAAAACAATGCTGAAGTCAGATATTCTGCTTTGAAAATGTGCATTATATGTCTTTGTTTTAGTTCTTTTAACTCACTCACTGCCACTTTAGCCAATAATATTTCAGCGTCTGCAAATTTCATTCATTCAATTCAGACAGGCTCTCAAAGCATGCATTTGTGACCGAAATGCAACCTCCGAAATGAGACGCAGATTCAGAGTCCCACATGAGGTTATTAATTATCAAATAGTATAAATATTACTAACGTAAACATTAACTGAGCAGGTTACATTGTAACCCAGTGTCCTAACAACACGCTACATCACGAGATTTGCAGTGAAAAGCAATTTGGCTGTTTGCACCAGACGAAACTCAACAGAAATTGAAATACAGCCATTCAGAAGCACAGAATATGCACTCACTTACAAAATGGTGAGGTGTATAATCTAATTAATACATATTAAACCTCTTTAACATGATTAAATGTACATGCTGAATAAATCACTGATGTGTGTTGGTAATTAGTCTAAAGTTCAATTTCAAACGGTTTATTTTATTTTCAAGATCTGAGGTGAATTGTTGCTGCTTTCAGTGGTATGACAATAAATGTCATGTAAAATGGCATTCAAACTCGCATTATTAGCATTTAACACTGATTAAAGTACACAAGGTTTACCTGAGGTGATTATTGTTAGTTTTCTTTTGTTCAGATGAAATAGAAGCCGTTTCTAATATATCAATTCGAGGTGTTGGTTAGAACAAAAACTCTTCTTATTATGTAAAATATTCCTTTTATCGCATGCTGTTGCTTTTATGTAGAACACAACTTAAATTAGCCTTTAGGCTCGATCATCAGGCTTGCTTCTGTTGGTCCTCAATCTGGCAACCTGCTCTTGTGTATATTTTGATCCAGGAATGCTATACTGTACCTAGTTTAACCACTGGGTGTCAAACTTACTCCACCCTTAAAGCTGCATACTAAACATTCATCTTAGCCAAATCAAGGCTGAATTTGGGCTGTCGTTGAGAAACTAATTGACTTCTAACAATATTCCAAAAATAAGTCATCAAATAAAGAGTTTTCCTGTGTATTTGATGACAGGTCTGTTTTTGGACTATGGTTAGATGACTGTTCACTGACACTGACAAACCTTTAGACATTCGTCTTTTAAACACAAAACAAGTGCTTTCTTGTTAGTAGCAGCTAGGAAAAGTTAGTTTGAATTTTTTTTTCTTCCTACATTTTATAAGAGTTTTTTTTTTTTTTACTAGAATAAACAATTAGGCCTTAACTACATTTTTATTTATTTTTTTTCATTTATATTACAAAATATATTATAAAACAAATTAACAAATGTCATTTAAGGTGACTAGAACCATGAAGCATATGACAGTCCTCTAGTAATGCAGTTCTGACAGAAATCTATTTAAATCTGATTATATATTTTAAAAAGTATTGATTTTGTTATATTTATAACATGTATATTCTTATACATTTAAAATGCAAAGGATAACTAATGTTTCTTGTGCTTTAAAATTCAGACACTAGTCCTTGTTAGGCTGCATGATAATGGAAAAAATCTGACATTGCAATATTTGTTTTTCTGCAATTTTATATTGTGCTATGAATGTCAATTCACCAGATGAATTGAATAGCTTTATTTGGACAGATTTCATGCATCTAGATAGATTTGGATAATCAAATCTTTTTCTATGCAGTTTGTTTGCATAAATCTGAAGAAATTACTAGCAAATATAAATACAACAGAGCAAAGATAAAAGTTAAATGAACTGTGCTTTATGGTTTTCTGGGGAGTCGAGCAGTATTCAAGCACAGAAATTAAACAATCAATATATAAAGTATTTAAAAATAATCATATTTTTATCTTTTAATCTTTAATAAATCTAATCCTGCGATGTGACTATTGTGGATACACACATTGTGATGATGCTTATAAAAGTTATAAATTGGCCAGCCTTTCCCATCTATAAGTTTGTAAAGCATTACTTTTCATTTATCCATCCAAAACTTGTCAAGTTTACATTTTTTGGCTGTATTCCACTACTCTGTGCTGGAACCTGGAGGTGTGAGCTTCTAAATTGTCTTCGCAATTTACTTTCTCTGTTTTGTTCCGACAACATCCTACATTTATTATAATGTTAAATATTTAGGAAATCAAGTTTTGAAGTTTGTGAATGAATGCAAATCTCCAGAAACTGATAATCACTTTTGAGATTCTGAAGTGCAGATACGATGGGTGCTTTACTCTCCCGTGTGACTGTGGGAGAGGTCAGATAATGTCACATGTACTCACACATGGTCAAGTCACATGATGGATTACATTCATACCAGACATGTTCATACAATGTAGAATGTTCTTATTAGCTATCAAAGTCATTATTTTGTGCAAAAATTACTCACACTTACTTAGAGTATTAAATCTGTAATTTGCCTTTTATTTACAGTCAGTCTTTATTTTGGAATATAAAAGTTGTTACTCTAAAGGTTTTTTGAAAATAACAATATTTTGACTTGCAAAAAGCTGTAGTTTTACTGGAGTTGCCTGATAAGTTGTCTGGAATTTGTCATGATACTTTTGTGGTTTTGTGTGTATGGGGCTTTTATGTCTTAAAAAAAGTTGAATCCCCATTCATTGTAAGTAATTGCATGAAAAACAGGGACCTCTACATCCTCTGTGTCAAGTTTAAAACAAATAAAGAGACAACAGCAAACAGCAAAACTATTTTAAACTGTCCTTCGTGGAAAAGAATAAATTCTATATTAAATAAAAATCTGCATGTTTCCTCTTCACTGCATTAAGGCTGAGTGAATTGTGTTGGCAGGATTAGTGGTCAGACGAGGAGACTTTCATAAGCTGTTACTGCCTTTACTGTGATCTCAAAGCTTCAGAAGCCACTACTACAAAGGCCCATCAGTCATTTAGCAGCTACCAGGCAGAAAAACTCTTCACGGTAAAGAATGTGAGAGAGGATTAGAGCAGAGCAACAGCAGACAAATCAATCCATTTTCATTCAAATTTTCTTTCTTTTTTTTTTTTTCGTAACTTTCTTAATAAAAATGCCACAAAGCATTGCGTGGAAAGTTGAGTTGCTAGTTTAAGTGAAGTTTGTTTATAAACTAATTTCGAGAGGAGCACGTGCTAATGATTGATCACAGCTGGTTCCGAATTAACTAATGCATGATTCACCAATTAGATGATTCCTAAATCACTAAATAATCAGAGTTTCTTACTTTAGGTGTTTTTTGCCTTGAAAAATACCCACTTCCACCCCTACATCTCCAGATTTCCTTTATAGGGCGGCCCAGTGGTTAGCACTGTTGCCTCACAGCAAGAACGTCCCTGGTTCAAACTCTCCTCTCGCCCTGCAAACGGGAGAGAACCCTGAGCTCAAGCATCTTATGAGCTGAGGGGTCTCTCCTGGGACAGCATGCCAAACAAGTTTTATAATTAATCATAAGCTAAGTGTAAACTCTTGAAGCATATTTTAAAATGTACCGGATGAATGACATAAATATTTAACCTTTGCGTACTGTTCAAGTGTACTACCCTTTCGTCATGTTCGTGGCTGTTTTTGCCCCATTGACATCCATTATAACAACATTTTTTATTGCAAAGCCATGACGCCAAATAATCATGCATTCTGGATGTTGGCGTTTTTTTTTTTCTGGGAAGAGGTAAAACCTCTCATTTTGACTGTTGATCATCATTTGGCACCATTACCCCTTTAGATGCACTTACTATGATCACTTGCTTTTTTAAAAATTTTTCAGTAAAAATAACTAATTTTACAGAGAAAAACAGCAACAACTATACGGTGTCATGCCTTTGCAATCCAAAAATATAAAGCAAGTCAATTGGGCAAAAAAGGCAAGGCTTTCTTTTTGTGTATCATTCCCTTTAACTAACTGGGGAGTTGTTAGGAGTATCGTAGCTGAAGCTGTCAAACTAACATCAACAGAGATGGACAGCTGATCCAAACACAGAAGCAAATGGTCAAACTTTGGTTGAAGATTACTAAAGCAACCATATTAATTAATCATTTGCCTAAAAAATAACAATGTGCACTAGCAAAATAAAAAAATTGTTGACTTATTATGGCTGACATAAATTTCTTGACTAAGTGTAACATTCTATTGGAATATGATAGTGTTTTGTAAATGTTGTAAAAATCGGACACATTTTATTAAAGTGTTTGTCATAAATTAACATCTAAGTAAGATAGTTTCAAATTAAAACATGTCTTTGTGATGAAACAGGGCATTGATTTCATACAAGTCCATTATTTTTATTACAAACTTTAAGAGACACAAAAATAAATACAGGGAATTAAATTTGTATTTGATTATATTCCTTTAAAATATAAGATAATATTATAAAAATCCTGCCTATTATTATTATTACCGTTACAAATTTTTCTTTTCATTTCAAAACGCAATAATATGCAAATTAGATACAGTTAATATATGCTTATGGCCATTTTGCACACATATTGCATAAAGCAAAATCAAATCATTCTGTTATATATTTCATAACATGGTTGAGAATAATCTTTAAACACAGATTGGGGAAAAAAAATCCTAAAAAACTAAAAACAATTTGTGGTTTTAAAATAAATCAATTGTTTTTGACAATTTTCGTCCCAATGTTCATATTTTAAATCATACATGAATAAAAAAATTAGTGAAACATTTGCTTCTTATGCTCTGAACAATATAATGACAAGCAAAAACAAATTAAAAAATTATAATAAATTAACAGTTTTTTTTCCCCCCTCTGGATCTCAGGAAGATATAGACTGTTATATTCTGATTTCAATTTTTTTCAGCACTGAAGTGGTATCGTGCTAAGTGTAACATCCAGGCTGAGGTGGAGGAGATGCAGGAGGAACAGCGCTCTTTATCCTCAGTGGAGACTGTGTCAGTCTTGCAGCTCTTCAGGGATCCGTCTGTTCGCTGGCAGCTTGTTACAGTCATTGTTGTCAATGCTGGGATGCAGCTGTCTGGAATCGATGCGGTGTGTGGTTTTCTGTTTCTATTAAGTACAGTGACTATAAACAGGCAAGAACATTATTTGAGATGATAAAATTCAACATCTGGTTTCCATTTCTAGATCTGGTTCTACACTAATGACATCTTTGAGAACGCTGGCATTCCTTTTAGTCAGATTCACTACACAACTGTAGGCACTGGAGCCATAGAGGTCATCGCTGGGCTCATAGGGGTGAGAACACAATGATTGAATCCAAATACCATAAGTATTTTTTACTGTGTGCTAGGCATGGGCCGGTATAAGATTCTGACGGTATGATAACCTTGGATAAAAATATCACGGTTTCACTGTACTGTGATTACCGCTCTAAAATATATATATTTTTAAATGTTTGGGTAAAAACAAAAACTTTTTTTCCCCATTGAACACAATTTATTTTATTTTGAGAAGGATTTAAAATATTTTGGAGCAGTAAACATGTCAGGCTAAATAATTCAAATGAATCATTGACTTCTGCTGTCTTCACTTTCAAAAACACTGATTGCTTTACAATTTACAACAGCTTTGGATATCTTTTATGCTGGACATACTATTGTCCTAAAAAAAAAAAAAAAAAAGTACATACAAAAATATTACACATACATTAGAAATTGTATTGCAGAAAATTGTGTCGTTTTTAAAACCTTGACCTTTCCAAACCGTAGTATACCATGAAAACGGTTATCATCTCATGCCTACTGTGTACATACAATATGTATTTGGCTCTTTTGTTGGCTCTGTGCAGCATTGTAAACACAAACATTGGCTACTGTTTTGCTTTAGTATATACAATATGTGCCCCTGGACCACAAATCACGAATTTGTTGGAATAGCCAAAAATTATTGATTTATAGTTGATGACAAATTAATTAGAATATTAAGAATAAAGATCATCTTCCATGACAACTTGCATATTTCTTCCTGTAAAAAAAATATATTTAAAAACTTTTCTAAAATATCTTTTGTTAGTAATATCCAATGCTAAGAACTTAGTTTGTTCAACTTTAAAGGCAAGTTTCTCCGTAAGTTGATTTCTTTTTTTGAACCCT
This sequence comes from Danio albolineatus, assembly GCA_903798035.1. Taxonomy (NCBI): domain Eukaryota; kingdom Metazoa; phylum Chordata; class Actinopteri; order Cypriniformes; family Danionidae; genus Danio; species Danio albolineatus. The sequence continues at coordinate 424,093 of CAIGQQ010005934.1, read as the reverse complement.
CAGATTTCAGATTTTCAAATAGCTTCAGATTTCCAAATAATCTTAGCAAAACATTGTCCTATCATAACAAGTCATACATCAATGGAAAGCTTATTATTCAGCTTTTATATTGCGTATAAATCTCAATTTGTGAAAATGGACATTTATGACTTGTTTTGTGATCCAGGCTCACATGCAGAGTTAAATGAACTATTCTAGAACGGCAAATTTATAACTGGCTTCTAACTAACACAGAGTACTTTATAATATTCAAATTCTCTGAATGTTGTCCAGTGTTTTGCTATCGAGCGAGTGGGTAGAAGGCCTTTGATGATTGGTGGTTTCACTTTCATGGGTGTGTGCTGTGCTGGAATCACCTTCTCCCTCTTGTTAGAGGTAATTAAACTGCAGACACTCCTACTAATGATGCATGTACAATGAACCATACTGTGCAATGGTTTATTAGAATATATATTTCAATACAATTACTAGCTTCAAATAATTACTATTATGCTCCTCAATAATGCATTTGTTTGACCAAAACTACAAGAATTAATTTTCTGAAATATTGTTGTGATTTAGTTAAAAGAACTGACTTCTATTTTATTGTATTTTTATTTGTTCTTGTGAAGTCAAAGTTAAAATTCCAGCATCATTTATCCAGTCTTCAGTGTCACATGATCTTTCAGAAATCATATTAATATGCTGAGCTTGTTATCCTTTTTTGCAAGTCTTTGTGGACTAGAATGTTCATTAAAGCAGTCTTTATTTAAAATTTTAAAATAAGTTTTTATGCACAAAACATAAATTGGAAACATTTTTACTATGATTTTTGATTAATACATCCCTGCTGAATCATTTAACTATTTATTTATTTAATATTAATAATATTAAAAAATGAACTGACCTTATACTTTTGAACTTTTTTAATTGCGTGTATGTATTTTTGTTCTGTGGTTCTGTTGTCTATGATTAGGCTCACTTATCCTTCATGCGGTACATCAGTGTGGCCTGTGTGGTGGGAATCATTGCTGGATTCTGCATAGGGCCTGGTGAGGATCTTAATGAACAGGAATTTCTCACTATCACATTCATGTATTCTTGCATCTAACTATTTAAGTGCCCCTATTGTGCTTTATTCAGATATTGCCTTTAAATATGTAGCAGTTTGTGAAGAACCAATTCTGAAAGAAGTCATCTGTAATTCTAGCTTTATATCCTGCACAAACTTCTGCAAGCTTGTTACAACGTCTATGGTCTTTATTGGCCAAATCATATCTACTGTGACCTGCTCATAAACGCTGTAAATGCTGCTGAGGCTTGGAAGAGTTTCGTTTGAATTGTTGCCACTGTTTTCTGCTCTGTGAAGGTAAATCGTAGCATGCGTTTCCCAATCACCAATCACAACAAACTGGGCAATCATCTGACTGAACAATTAAAGTAGAGTAAGCTCTCTGATAGGTGGGACTTGGCAAGATCAAATTTTCAAAACAGAATCTTCTTTTCATAGTCTTTTCTCGAGTTGATGCTTCAATAAATATTTTTTTTTGACTGAGCAAAATTTGAACTTCTGTCTACTCTATAGGACATAAAAAAAAAACTAATATAAATAAACATAATTTGCTCTGAACTACATGGTGTACTAATAAATATATGTTATGTACTGCATGTAATTCTAAAATGAAGCCACTATTTGTCAACCATGAACCAATTTATTTATGGTACTAGCGCCACCTTCTGGTGAAATGTTATTGCTGTGAAAAAAACAAACTGCTACATAAATGTTACAAGTTTTCACAGAGTTGTGGCTTTTTTATTTATTCTAATAAATCTTATTAATACGACTTTGATACTATTATGTTTTATGTTTGCTCCTGCACAGCTGGTGTCCCGTTCCTCATGACAGGAGAACTCTTTAAACAATCCCATCGACCCTCAGCCTACATTGTAGGAGGATCTCTCAACTGGATATCAAACTTCGCTGTAGGATTTGTGTTTCCATTCCTACAGGTAAGCCTCTTCTGCTGAAATCTCAGTGTATATTCAGAAACAAAATAAGTTTTTTTTTTTTTATTGTAAACATTTTATTTATTATTCATTTATTATTTTATTTATTATTGATTATTAAAAGTTATGGTTAATCCCCAGGTTAAAATAAGATGTTTAGACTTATCAAATAATAACATTTATTCTGATACTAAAATTTGTCAGATACTAAAATTTGTTGATATCAGTTGACTTTGCATGACCTATTAAAAATGCTATTTTATTTTCTGCAACTACAAAATAGTGAAATCCACCCAAAGAAAAAACACAGAATCTATGAAAAACATTGTTAAATAATGTATTTTGCAAGAACTCACATACTTTGATTATTCTTTTTTTTTTATATATAATTATTTTTTCAGAGTTTTCACCTTTTATTAGATAGGACAGTCAAAAAAATTGACAGGAAAGCATGGGGAAGCAGAGAGAGGGGAAGGATTGGCATAGAGCCACGAGGCGGAATCGAACCCGGGTCGCCGTGAGCACCGGAGTGAATGTGTCGACACACTAGCCACTACGCCACTGGCGTCAACTACTTTGATTATTCTTTAGACTTTCGTTAGACTTCATAACTGATTATTTTATAAATTTAATTTTTTGTTACTTTCTCTTATTTTTTAATAATGTATCTATTTAATTCATTTATTTTTATAATTGAAAAAATAAATTTACTCACTACTTCACTATCCTTCCACTTAGTGCCTGGTTTATCAGGGGTTGCCACAGTGGAATGAACTGGCAATTACACTGGCATATGTTTTATGCGTCAGAAGCGTTTCCGGACATTATTGTTTTTATTCGTTATTATCATTATCCATGTAACACAACATTTTTAGCAGCAATGTGACAAATGTTTTGACAATTTGAAACCAATATACTGTACCATGTGGGTATAGGAGTTGTTAGTTTTCATTCATTCCTTTATTTTCCTTCGGCCTAGTCCCTTTATTTATCAGGAGTCCCACAGCTGAATGAACCACCAACTTATCTAGCAAATGTTTTACACAGCGGATGCCCTTCCAGCAGCCCCATACTGGGAAACACCCATACACTCTCAGATTCACACGCATAGACTACGGTTAGTTTAATTTATTCAATTCACCTATAGCTCATGTCTTTGGACTGACGAGGAAACCGGAGTACCAGGGGAACCCCTTGCTAACACAAGGAGAACATGCAAACTCCACACAGAAATGCCAACTGATCCAGCTGGGATTTGAACCAGCGACCTTTTTGCTGTGAGACCACAGTACTAACCACTGAGCCACCACCATGCCACCATAGTTAGTTTTGTTAAATGTAAAAAAAAAAAAAGAATATCCTGATAGTCATCGTAATGTTGAATCATAGCTAATGTTATGTATTCATACTTGTAAAAGAATAATATGTTTAATTCTAGATTTCCTTTGTTTTTAGATGTCAGCCGGTGCGTTCTGTTACCTGGTGTTTTGTGGTGTGTGTGTCGGGGTGGCAGCCTACGTCTTCTTCATCATCCCTGAAACCAAGAACAAAACCTTCATGGAGATCAGTCAGCTGTTCGCCTTAAGAAATGCTTGTGAAATTGAAAACCAGTCACTGGTAACCAGTGGCCAACTCGCTCTCAAAAAAATGAATGGTTATGGAGCACTGGTGCATGTAGTAGATGTGGACAAAAAGGAGAAGACAGAAACATAATAGTGAAGAATTGACTGCGTAGATACAGGCTCTAATTTAATATTTTATTTAACAAAATTAAGTACAGACTGCTATGGTTGAATGCAATATAACTAGCAAACTGAACGTGATCAACAACTGTTGTTAAAAAAGATTAAATAAAGGATTGTCTTTTGATACAATGGATTATTGGAAAACAAGTAAAGTGATTTCTCTTTTGAGTGCGTAAAGTCAGTGTGAAATAAAATTAACAATCTTTATTTTGCTAGCGCACATTGTTATTTTTTAGATGAACTATGCAAGTTTATCCATTGAAAAATCAAAGTCTGATCATTTGCGTTTGAAGTGTCAGTCCTTTTTTGTTAACGTCAGTTTGATCCCGTCTCTAGTATTAATCTTAACCATGCCCCTCTTATCGCTGGTTTGCTATGGCAGAATGATGTGCAGAAAGAAAGCCCCGCCCCCTACTCAATATTCAGTTTCAGTTGGAAGTTCATCAACATACTTGAATAAAACTCTCAGCAACTTCAAGTTTATGTAGAGGGGTCTGGATGCAGTTGCAAGCTGAGGTACATGCAATGCTTTTAATATGCTCGCCTAACCCCACCGATGTCACTAGCTCCATTGAGTGCATTGTGTCTGACTTTGCATCTCTGAGATGTGCAGTTCCAGCTTGCAAATCCAAGTCTGCATCCAGACACTATTGGGTTTATGCTGACTTTAAGATAGCTAACATTTTTAGTAGTACAACTAGCAATTAGTATCTAAACACGATGTAAACTGTTTGTCATAATATTTTCTACAGTTACCAAACGTTACAAGCAAAACAAAATTGTAAGCAAGCATTTATTGAAGTGTTCCGGTAAATTGATTGGACAGAGAACCAAAAATAAAACAGACATTTTATTTATTTATTTTTTCGGTCATAGTTGAAATTCACCCATTACCGTTCAATCCAGGTTTTAGAAACGTGTCTTCTTGTATTTATTTGTCTGTGTGTGATGGATAAAACCATGGTGCTGTTTTGACTTCTTTATTCATTTAGTGATTTATTATTATTATTATTATTATTATTATTATTATTATTATTATTATTATTATTATTATTATTATTGTTTTATATATTTTTTTCTTTTCAGATTTCAAAATCTATCATGAATCAACTTAATCTCATGACCTTTCACAACATTTGATTTAGGGACTTAAATCATCAATTGTTTGTTTCTCATACAAATTGTAATGTGCTACGTATAGGCGACATGACCTTTGGAAATATTTGTTTATGGGTTTTTTAAGAAGTATTTGAAATTGTTCTGAAAGGCTGATTTATTCAAAAATACAATTACCTTGTGAAAAAAAAAACTGATATCATGTGTTTTTCCAGATGAATGGAAACTTTATTTGACAAGCATAAAAATACCTAAAAGCCCCAAAGTTATCAAAATAAGTTTTTTTTTAGCAAATTGTCTCTATGGACAAATAAAATTGTAAAAATTTTGTGTTTCGTTTTTACTTTTATTGTATAAAGCATGGTTTATGGAAAAATAACCAAAAACTGGGCAGAAACTGAGTGCACATAACCTACTGTAATAACCAAAGAATGTATCAAGCGCTATAATTTGGCTCATTATTTCTATTCATATTTTATTTTATAGATCTATAATACTACTAGAAAATTATTATTATTCTTCATTTCCTTGTTGCTGTTGTTATTATTATTATTATTATTATTATTATTTAAATTTAATTATTTGTCCATTGACCACTAGCTTAATCTTAATGGATTGTATTTAACTTTCCTTAAAGGGATACTTTACCCAAAAATGTGAATTTACTCACTATTTACACATCCCCAATTGGTTCCAAATCTTTATAAATGTATTTCTTCTGCTCATCAATAAAGAGGATTTTTTGAAGAAAGATGAAAACTTGTACCATTGACTTCGAAAAAAAGCATTTCAGAATTTTTCAAAATCTCTTATGGTCCTTAACAGAAGAAAGAAACTCATAAAGGTTTGAAAGAAATAAAGGGTGAGTAATTGATGACAATTTTCAGTTTTGAGTGAACTAACTCTTTAAGCCATATCGATTTTTATACTTCTCTTTTTTAAAATACAGTATTACCTTACAATAGATAATTTATGATAATATAATAGATCATTTATGAAAAGCAAAAAAACAGTGGTTTGGGCTCTGCTCATTTTGTCTATCAGACAACAGAAACAAACAAAATGGGCAGAGGAGTGGGTCCCCAGATCCAGGATCAAAACCACTGCATTAAACTGTACACCAGTGAATGTAAACTAACATTGCACAGTACATACAAGCATATTCTGTGTTGTACTTTTCTATTCTGTTACAGATGAAATATGTTATAAGCTGTTGTCAATGTTTCATGTCATGTGACTACGTATTTATACTATGTGCATTTATAAAAGAGCACAGGCTGACATGTGCAGGAATAAACAGCAGAGGGCGTTCAGGACATACATATAATTGCAGTTTCATTCAAAATCATTGTAATACAGGAGATGTTTTTATTTTATTTTATAATTTTTATAATTATTTTTATTTAATTTATTTTTCTTGATTGTCAGAACAAACTACTAAAGTTTAGTTATGTGGCTAATTAACCTAATTTGCCTAGTTAAAAACCTTTAAGTTGCACTTTTAGCTGACTATATATCTTGCAAAAATAGCTAGTAAAATATCAATATTCGTTTTGCCTTCCACTGGATATAGACTCTCAGAAAAAATGTACACAGTGGTACACATAATTTTCCTTGAGGAACAGTTGTGTACTTTTGTAAAAATGTGACCTTATATGTTACAGAAAAGTATCTAATGGTACTGTTCTGTACCTTTTATGGTACAACTGAAATTAAGGTACACAAGTGTTGAACAACTCCTTTATTACAATACCTATGAAAATAAATGACAGGAAAGGCAAAGTGATTTTATGAATAACTTCCATATTAAAACAAGAATCATCATTAAAAACTAGATGTTTAAAGAAATCTATAAACGTTAATTATTAACTTCTATAATACAAATCAACTGGTAAAACATAAAACTGTAGGTATTGTAAACTAAACATTTAAGGCATTTTAAATATTTTTTTAGCATTTTTGACACTGTTAAGGGACAAAGTGTCTTGTCACTGTAGTGGTACCTTCATGGATCAGATTTGTACCTTTGATGAAGGTACAATATTGTGTCTGCAGGTTTAAAAAAAAAAAACAAAGGTACATTTTGGTTTCCCATAGTACAAATCATGTCCTAAAAGGTACAAGCGGCAATGGTACGCATTTGTTTCTTTGTCCTAATTCTGTTCCATAAGAAGGTGCTGCCCCTGTGACAAGGGTTTGTACCTTCTTTGGTACAACATTGTACCATTTTTTCTGAGAGTGTATAATGACCTATATTAACATCTCTGATGGAAAACAAAATGAATTATTTGTTTCTTATATCTAATTATTTGGACTATACTCAAACTTTAAAAAAGTATAACCCTTTTTAGTATAACCCTGAGAACTGAAACGAAACTTGTTTTTTTTCTTTCAGTTTAAGCTGTAAAAAGAAATTATTAACTTTACTTAAAAAGAGTGAGTAAACCTGTTGCAACTTAAAACTGTTAACCTTAATTTTTATAATTATGAACGTATTTATTTTACTTAATCATTTTAAACCAACAGGTTTAACTTTAACTAAACAGTAAAGTCAACTAATTGTTTTTTACATTGAATGCAGTTTTACACACAAGCAATTCCAGTGTTATGGATGTGACATTTGCATAAGTTTACAGAGAAAGTATGCTAACATTATGTTGAAACATCTGTTTATATTTTCCAAAACAACTAACCACAGAATTATGGATCAGTCTGCAAACATTTTTTAGATTTGAAATGAGAAAAATAATCATGCATTATGGACGTGACGAAAATAGTTTGCGAGTTTACAACTTACTTTGTAGAAATTCTGTGAATTAAACTGCACAACCCAAAAGAATTGATGCTAATCAAAAGGAAGAGATGTCTCGCTAAAGAACAAGCATGACTGATTGTATTTTAATTGATTTTTCTTTGCATTTATGACGAAAAGCTTCGTTATGGATGTGGCAGATGTGAAATTGGCACTTGTGTGACTTTGGTAAATCAAATATAATAGTTTGAAAACATTGACAGAGACAATTTTAAGTATTTTTAAAGGACTGTAAAATACTTGCTTACACAAAAAAAAATATGTAGAAATGATTTTGCTATTTTGCTGAAATGTTTTTTTTTTGTTTGTTTTTTGTTTTTACATGGAAAGTTGCATGGAATTGCTCACACAATATTCTTTAAATTGTTCCACAAAATCCCACTTTAAAATAGTTCTATATAACATTTTATAATATCTGTATAGAGGCAAAAATCAGTATTTAAAAGTCAGCTGTTGACATCACATTGAGATTGTAGTAAAGCATCCAATCATGCCAGCTGCTGGGCTTTGAGTGACAGAGCGGCAGATACAGAGAGTGTTTTAAGCATGATCATTGTACTCTCAGTTCCAGTCATGCAGGCACACACGGCCACTGACAGATTGTGTTGAGTGTCCGTTGAGCTCTTATCACTTACATCAGTCCATCCACCCTTCAGCTTCTTCTAACACACACACACCATCTCCAAATCCCTTTACCATCCACTGTCAAGAGCACCAGCACATACCAGTCAGGTGCTTTCAACACTCAGAAAACTTGCCATGGAATTTCAGCTCTGTCTTATCTCTGCTGTATGGCACTGCATGTTTTTCATACCTGTCTAAGCTTCCTGTGACTCCAGACATTTCATCCACAGGAAACCCTGGAGCCAAGTCTGATTTTTCATACAGTTAGGTATTTTGGATGAAGAATAAAATGTTTACTGATTACAGCACATAAAATGATGTGTTCTGTTAAGGAGGATGTTGATTCTTTGATAAAATCAAATGATTGATTTTATAACACACACACACACATACATACATAGTTGAAGGCTATTGTTTAAAGATTTTCATAGTAATTTCTATAATATTTATTTTAGTTTGTTTGGAATTAATGTAGTTTATATATATATATATATATATATATATATATATATATACACATATTTGCTTTTAAAGTCCCTTTCAAATTATGCATTATAAAAGGTTATAGTTTATGGTTGTCCTCAAGAACAGGCTGATATGCATACTAGGTCAAAAAACACTTTCATTGTCTTATAATATGCATTTATTTTTGCCTAATTATCCTAACGACTCCCATATGATTTGTTCAGCAACTATTTTTTCCGAACCCCTCCTTCTGTGATGCTAATCTGCAGTGATTGGCCTGCGTGCAGTGCATGTTAGAAACCAAACACCCATCATGGCTTATCAAAACAATATTGTAGCAACAAGTAGCCATGGTACAGAATATATGTGTGACCCCATATTGCTATATACTGTTCATAACCGTAACTCCAAGTTGATAACAATTATAGACATTGAGTAAATCAAAATTTTAGTGGCAAAATGTGAACTATTTTGAACATTGACCAACGCTCACGAGTCATCTGAGGTGCGTTCTCAAACCATTGAAAATGCAAAGTCTTGTGGAGGAGCTCTGGGTGTATTCTTCTTGTGTGTGTTTTATGATTATTGTTATATCGCCAGTTCCCACCTTTTATCCTTCAATGAGTGTACGTTTGAGCTATGCTTCCATAGTAACATTGCACATATTTCTGGCGTAAACACAAAAATCTAAATCAGAGAAACTCAACACAGTGAAACATAGAGATCCCAGAGCAGCAGAGACAGAACCTTGAAGTATAAAATGGCGTTGGCGATGTGCACTTTGTCACTACACAAACAACTGAAGAAACGCACTGCATTTTGTCACAACACAAACAACTAAAGAAACTCACTGCACGTTGTCACAATGGAAACAACTGGAGGAACGCACTGCACTTTGTCACAACGCAAACAAGAAACGAGCTGCAGTTTGTCACAATGCAAACAACTGAGATAACGCACTGCATTTTGTCACTACACAAACAACTGCAGAAACGCACTGCATTTTGTCACTACACAAACAACTGAAGGAACACTGTTTCTTAATTTACTGGTGTTTTTTGTAATGGCAAGTGTTTTCTTAAATTGCAGTGTGTTAAGCTCTCTCTGCCACTGTACTGTAGAATGAGTCCGAAAAGTTTGGCACTTACAGTCATAAAATGTATAGTAATTCAGAATATTTATGTGTTTACAAATTCTTAATTGACATTTGGCAACTTTATACAAAGTAATGTGAACAAAAATGAAAGAGACGCAGCTAAAGAGTTGACACCAGGGATTATTTTGCCACTGTCACTATCACTATACCCTATTTAAGGACAAGAAAGCGGAACATACATGTGAGCAGTAATTGCTTGATATTATTCTTTGGATTTGTGGTGACCCATGTAACAGTATTTGAGTGTGTATGTGTGTGTGCACAGGTTCAGGCATTCTTATGTGATTAACACATGGACGGTCTCAAACTGAGACTGCAGCGACTGTATGTGTCCAGATAATGGAGATGATAGCATGTCTGAAGAGGGACAGAAATGCCCCTGGAATGTACCAGTTTCATCTTTAAATGTGTCCACCAGAACATTCTTAAAAGCATTCCAGACACACACACACACACACACACACACACACACACAAAGATCTCATTATATATCTCACATGTGAATGTTATAGTAATCTGTGAAGCAAACAAAACACACAAGTGAATTTGATTGGAGGGAAAAAAATCCTTGTATTTGAAAGATATTTGAAACTTTTAATAGCCGTCACATTTAAAGGCCTTTAGAGCATTTCACATCAAGAACATAATTAATTTAAGACAAAGTACAATTAGACACTTTTTGTTTTTAAAAAGACTGAAAGCAAAGGCTGAGACACACCAAGCTGACAGTTGGCCATTATCAAATGCAGCCTGAGGCGTGCATATTAATTGTCTCAGAGCTACATTATCAATCTGTGTTCTCCTGATAATGAGGCTGGTCCTCATGTTCGGATGAATGACCTAAAGTACACGCAAATGATGAAGGTGTGAGTTTCTTAACAATCTGTGTCATGGTTCATGGATATGTGTTTTCCTTTCTGTGTGTCTGTGTGTGTATGGGTGTGCGTGAGTGTGAACCTTGTTGGTGCGAATGTGTTTGTTTGGGTATAATAGCCTGGCTGTCTGATACTTACCTCGTCAGCTGTGGGGTCACGCGGAGGGAATCACTCAGTCGGCTCGTTAGCATCAGCAGCTGTGTCGTGTTATCTCGGCTATTTATACCCAGTGTCCACGTCTCCTAATGGTCAGTCCGTTGTTCCAACCTGTGTTTGTGTCTCTCAGGCTCCATTCGTGTAAATGCTGGTGGTGAGTCGCTGTAAACCTCTTTCCTTGTGGAAGTTATCTTCTATGGCTTTTACCTGCTTCCTGAACTGTGTCTCATGTGATCAACTGAGTTTCGTCGGTGACTGTTGCTTCCTGGTCTGTTGTCTGAAGTTTCCCTCAGCTGTTTAGCTGCATCGTCTCCACGAGAAGATACCACTTGCATTCTCCACAGCCTCATTCACGAACTCTGTTATTTGAGCCTTGTTGGAATCCATTCTGACATTAAACTTCTTTTTATTTTACTCTCGCATTTGGGTCTCCCTGTGTATCATTACAGAACGGACTGACGATCATGGACCCAGCGAGCGTTTCGGAGATCCAGGAGTTTTTAAGTCACAGTTCTGCACGTCTGGACCAGCAAGATAAGAATCTGACGGTTACTAGCCAAGCCATCCAAGCTCTGGTCACTCAAATGTCGGATCTCACAACCCAGGTTCAGAGACTGGGAGCAGCTCTGAGTTCCGGTACGCCTTCACAAGCTTATCCTATCCCATCACGGCACCAGCTAAACCCGAGAGTGAGAGACTTCGCTCTACTGACTTCCACCAACAGCATTCTATTCCGGTGAGCCACAGTCTTGTAGATCATTTTTAGCCAAATGCTCACTTTATATCACCTTACAACCATCGTCATTTCCCACTGAAGAGAGCAAGGTGGCATTTGTAATCAATTTATTATCTGGCAGAGCGGCACTTTGGGGCACTACTGTCTGGGAGAAGAAACTGCCTTTTCTGATGAATTAAAGATGTTCTGTTTTTGATCGAGCGGCTTCTGGCAGAGAGGCAGCACGCAGACTCGCCGAACTTCGACAAGGCAATTCGAGTGTTGCAGATTTTTCCATTGACTTCCGTACGCTAGCTGCTGAATGTAAATGGAATGATGAAGCTCAGTGGGATATGTTTTTTCACGGATTATCTGACTACATAAAGGATGAGATATACGCGATGGACCTGCCCAGGACGCTAGATGGCCTGGTTGATCTAGCAACCAGAGTGGACGCCCGATTACGTCACAGAGCACCTAACGCACACAACGCACACACCCAGCACGGAAGGCTTCGCACTACAGACGTGACCACACCTGACTTTCTCTCCTCTGCTCGTCTTGAAACCCACTCACCTGTTCTTGAGCCAGAACCCATGCAAATGAACAGATTTAGACTTTCTATGGAAGAAAGACGGCGACGTCGATCAGAAGGATTATGTATTTATTGTGGAGGAGCAAGACATTTTGTGGCTCCATGTCAAGCTAGAAACAAAGATCCACCCAGGGGTAAGAGTTTATTGGCAGGGGAGATCAGACTGAACGAGCCCTCGTTCACCACAGCCACCCTTCCAGTGAACTGTGTTTTAACTCTGACACTCACGATTGTTAAGCTCTTCTTGATTCAGGAGCTGAAGGAAATTTCATTAACTCAAAACTTGCTCACAGATTGAAGCTTCCTGTGATTCCTCTCTCCTCACCTATTGCTGTGCACGCTCTTAGTGGTCTCTCGCTTCCCTCTATCACTCATTCCACTGGTCCTATAAAACTCATATCATCTGGTAATCATGTTGAAAAGATTTCTTTTTTTTTTAACAGAGACTGTCGCCACTCCGGTGATACTTGGACATCCCTGGCTGGTGTTACACAAGCCTCATATCAATTGGGGTCATAATTCTGTGTTTTCCTGGAGCGAGAGCTGTCACGAGTCCTGTCTTTTGTCTGCTTGTTCTGTTGTGTCTCATTCTGTGTTACAGGAGGAACATATGGATCTATCTAACGTGCCTCGTGAGTACCATGACCTGAAGAGAGTGTTCAGTAAGTCCCGGGCTGCTTCTCTACCTCCCCACCGTCCCTATGACTGTGCCATAGATTTATTGCCAGGTACGTCTCCGCCTAAAGGCAAATTATATTCGCTTTCTGTTCCTGAAAGGGAGGCCATGGAGAAATATTTTTCTGATTCTCTAGCAGCCAAGATCATCCGCCCCTCCTCTTCACCGGCGGGAGCGGGATTTTTTTGTAAAAAAAAAGGATGGTTCCCTTCGTCCATGCATCGACTATCGAGGGCTGAATAACATCACGGTTAAGAATACTTATCCTTTGCCGTTGATGTCTTCAGCCTTCGAGCGTCTGCAGGGGGCGACCTTTTTCACAAAACTAGATCTCCGCAATGCATATCATTTGGTTCGCATGAGAGCGGGGGATGAATGAAAAACTGCATTTAACACCCCCTTGCATTTGGGTCCCCCTGTGTATCATTACAAATCTGCTTTGTATTCTGATTGACCTGTTGTTCACCGGGGTTTTACAGTCATGGAATTTACATGAGAATGAGTATACAATAGTGTCTGAGGCTCACGTCATGGCTATTTCCATAACTGATCTCTTAATGTTTGACCATACCTAGGTATACCCATATTTTCTTTATTGAGCACCTTTAAAAGACAATGCTGTGGCAATTATATTGGAACTGGCAGGATTAATTTTTTTTTTTATATGCAAAACTTAACCAAAGTTACCAGCGGGCATTTGCTTCTAAATGCACAATATGACACTCATTCAAATAGTGTGAGGGGCTCAAAACTAAATAGATTATTACTATAATAAGTGGACCTCAGAGTACAGTAAGATCCAGTATTAAGAATTGTATTGTGAAAATGTTGCGACCAGGATGATTACAGGAAACTACAGTAAATAAGGCTACATCTTTTGTACATTAGTGTTGGGAATTCAAATGTTTTTGATTGATCCAGTATAGACATAAGTAGACATAAACGTTTAGGATACTACACATACAAATTTTATCCACAAATCTGTATTGATATTTAGAAAAAAATACAGACCATTTATGGCAGCCACAAAACAACTTACCAACATCTTTAAAATAACTAAAGGAATTTATACAGGTTTGAAACAACATGAACGTTAAAGTATTTTTTTTTATTTTTGAGTGATCTGCAACTTTATAAAATTTTTAAAAACCTTACCCTGTAAATATGAAATTAGATTTAATGAAAAAAAATACTCTGAATAACAAACTGAAACTGTCAGCAGGTGGCTACAAAAATCCATAGTTCAGGCAACATGTGCATACATTAAAATAAGATGAAATATGATAAACAACATTGCCTCTTCCCGATTTCACTTTAAAAATGTGACTTAAAACATTTATTTTTGCTTAGAAATAATAACAATTTAGGTGACACGGTGGCTCAGTGGTTAGCACTGTCACCTCACAATAAGAAGGTCACTGGTTCGAGCCCCAGCTGGGTCAGTTGGCTTTTCTGTGTGGAGTTGCTTGTTCTGCCAGTGTTGGCATGTGTTTTCTCCTGGTGCTCCAGTTTCACCCACAGTCCAAAGACATGCATTACAGATGAACTGAACAAACTAAATTATCCATAGTGTATGTGTGTGTATATGAGTGCGTATGAGTGTTTCCCAGGACTGGGTTGCAGCTGGAAGGGCATACGCTGCGTAAAACATATGCTGGATTCATTCCACTGTGGCGACCCCTGATGAAAAAAAGGGACTAAGCCGAAGGAAAATGAATGAATGAATAATAACAATTCATGACCAAATTTAAGATAAACAACTTCTTTTGTGTGTGGCATGTTTAACTCAAATATACAACGGAAAAAAGTGTAAGTGTGCGCACATCCAATCAAAAAACTTGTACTCGATTAATTCAAACAAAATGAAAACATGAGTAAACAAAATTGGCACAGTTTCTTAAGACAATCTTACAACTGTATGACAAAAATGAAATCCCACTGTTATTCCTTATAATAAGTTCAAATATAACATTTATATAACTTATCTAATGTGGCATTGAACAAGTAAAAACAGTGAGAAGGGGTGGAGATATTGATAAAAATTTACTACAGAGGGAAGCTTTTTATATTCATACATAAAATACACCAAAAGGTTTAGATTTGAAATTACACCTGAAACCTATTTTGTAAAATAAATTGTAAATAAATACAAACTCCTTCATAAATTCTTTTGTGTATATTGAGCTTTTCTTGGGTTTTTGTGTACTTTGTCCATGTAATTTCTTGATTGGTTAATTAGGGGTATTATTGATATGAGATATGTTTGAATAAAAAGTTCTCTTGTATTGCTTGTGTGACCTGACAAAGACCATGTACAGTTGAAATCAGAATTATTAAACCCCCTTTGATTTTTTTCTCTGTTTTTCAATGTTTCCCAAATCATGTTTATTAGAGCAAAAGAAAAGGTAACACTTTGTTTCGATGCTCCATCTGAGTATTAGTAGACTGTCTACTTAATATCTGTTGATACTGACATTCAACAGACATTTAACTGACTATAAGAAACTTTACAAGTACATATCGACTTACACTAACACTACCCTTAACCCCAACCCTAACCCAAACCTAACAGTCTACTTATAATCTAATGAGAATTAGTTGCAATGTAACTTAAATTTAACAAACGAACCATCCAAAAAAAGTGTGACCAAAGAAATTTTCACAGTATGTCTGATAATATTTTCTCTTCTGGAGAAAGTCTTATTTGTTTTATTTCAGCTAGAATAAAAGCTTTTTTAAAAAGTTTTTAATTTAAAAATAAATTAGAGGTCTAAATTATTAGCCTCTTTAAACTAAATATTTTTTCAATAGTCTACAGAACAAACCATCATTTTACAATAACTTGCCTAATTACCCTAACCTGCCTAGTTAACTTAATTAACCTAGTTAAGCCTTTAACTGTCACTTTAAGCTAGAAGTGTCTTGAAAAATATCAGTTATTAGAAATGAGTTATTACAAGAAATCTCCGTTAAACAAATGTTGGAGAAAAAATAAACAGGGGGGCTAATAATTTACATGGTTTAATAATTCTGACTTCAACTGTGGGTCAAAAAGTTTTCATTTAGCATAAGTGGTGGTTTACTTATATTTTCAATTCAAATACACATTCGCAAACCAAAAAAGATACAGTTAATCATTCAAAATTTTCTACAACCAGCAAAGCTTATTATTAGTATTATTAATATTATTATTTCCTTTGTACACGTCTGCAAAAAATCTAGGACTTTTCAGACTGCATTAGTCAGCTTTGAAGAGGAATAATGGTATTCTACAGGTGTGGTCTGACTGATGGACTGAGATGAAGATTTTAAAGGATGGAGTAAAGATGGGGTCAGAGGAACATGGTTCTGTGGAGTTTGTGTTCCTCTAACAATCTTGTGGTTGTTCCCCACCCAGATGGGGGTCACGACGCAGGCATTTAACCCCACACACACTCATGTACAGCTTCACCTCTGTGACAGACGGATGATTAGTTCTGCAGGCTGGCTGTGGGAGAGAGGAGTCCTGTTTCCATGATGCAATAGCTGACTTTTACAGTGACTTTTACAGTTGCTGGGAGACTGATGCACCATGGGATATCGGGAAGTTTGGGAATGCCAGCAAATTAATGTCGAAATAAATAGAAACCAAAGCCACCAGGTAAGATTAATTGTGTCATATCTGCATGTGTCTCACCATACAGATGTCTCCCGTGAACAAGATTGATGGGTAAAAAAAAACATATTGCTTTATGTCATTCATTCATTCATTCATTTTCTTTTCGGCTTAGTCCCTTTATTAATCCGTGGTCGCCACAGCGGAATGAACCGCCAACTTATCGGGCATTTGTTTTACGCAGCGGATGCCCTTCCAGCCACAACCCATCTCTGGGAAACACATTCATACATTCTCATTCACACACATACACTATGGTGTGAACTGTACCGCATGTTCACCTGTACCGCATGTCTTTGGACTGTGGGGGAAACCGGAGCACCCGGAGGAAACCCACGCAACCACGGGGAGAACATGCAAACTCCACACAGAAATGCCAACTGGCCCAACCGGGACCTGCCCCAACCGGGGATCGAACCAGCGACCTTCTTGCTGTGAGGCGAACGTGCTACTCACGCGCCACCGTGGCGCCCATTGCTTTATGTATCCAAAGTATATACATATAAACTTATAAATGAATCATGACATTCCAAGTATTACTCTATCGTGCTGACACTGTACACCAGAAAGAAAATGTTAATTCTGAAGAAGTAATGTAATGTAATGTAATGTAATGTAATGTAATGTAATGTGTGTATTTATTTGTGTGTATTTATTAGTAATTATTATTATCAGAAGTACAAGTAGTACTGCTGATAATAATAATAATAATATTAATAGTACTAATAATAATAATAATAAACATGTATGGTTATAATAACAATAACAATTATTATGATTATTATTAGTTGTAGTAATAATATTAAACTCTTATTCAGTATATGAATGAATGAATGAATGTATGAATGAATGAACGAACAAACCAACCAACCAATCAACCAACCAACAAACCAACCAACCAACCAACCAACCAATCAATCAATCAATCAATCAATCAATCAATCAACCAACCAACCAACCAATCAATCTTTAATAGTTTAGTATACCTTTATATAAATTGTGATTTATAATAGAATAATTTCACGATTTGCAACTTTCAGAATACAGAATCAGTAATCATGTACTGTAATGTTTTATTTAGAATTATATACAAATTTAAAACTTTTAATGTATTATTAATTATAATTGTTATTTTTTTAATAATTAGTAGTAGTAGTAGTAGTAGAATGACTATTATTATTTATTAATCTTTCATTATCATTATTATTTACTTAAATGTAATTTGTACTTAAATATTGTGACTATAATATTTACGATTGATTGATTTGATTGATTGATTGATTGATTGATTGATTGATTGATTGATTGATTGATTGATTGATTATAGTTTAGCACAGGTAACTGAAGAGATCAGATGCAAAACCCTCAGTGCTATCTAAAATTATCTTCTAATATGAGCATTATCTCAGGCTCTTGTGCAGGAGGTTTGGAAATTTACTGGTTACACTTTACAGTGATGTTGTATTAGTTTATAATAGTTAACATTAGCAAGTGACAATACTGTTGTTCATTGTTAGTTCATCTTAACTTACAGTGCATTATCTACTTTAATCAAGCATGAATTTTAATTTTAATAGAACATTAGTAAATGTTGAACTGTGATTAATAAATGATTAATGTGATTAATTATAAGAACATAAATACTAACGTTATCTAATGAAACTTTATTGTAAGGTGTGACCATTTATTTCGTGATTTTTCAACTTTCAGAATACAGAAACAACAAAAATACACAGTAATTTCCAAAAGACATTACTACTCTGTCTGCCTGTAAGGCCAGACAGAATCTGCAGCATTTTTTTGCTATTTCTGAGTATTTTGTTAAAAATCTGCAGATTTATGCAGAATGATTTTAGAAATATCATAACAAACAATTTAATATATGAAATAAAAAGTAATACCTTTTTAACTTTTATTTAATGTTTACAATGCGAATTCAAAGAGATCAACTTTATTCGGTAAACAAAGCAAGTCTCTCATATAAAATCTCTACTAAAAGACAGAAAATAGTACTTTACAAACTGTGTTGTAAATAAATCATATGAATATTTTCATATTAGTCAATAATACTACTGAAAATAATAAAAAAATGAATAAAAAATAAATCTACACACATTTAAACCAGTAAATAAACAGAATCAATGATGGGCTAAAAATCGGCGGAAAAGTTATAAGTACCGTTATAGATAATTATTTGTTTAAGATTTATTTACCTAAATACAGTTTACTAGTTCTGTTTACTGTGATCATCGGTGATGGTAGTGAAAATAAATCAAGTATTAGAATTCTTAATATGAAAATAAACAATTGTGATTATTTCATAACTTTTAACGTTTAGAAAGTAGAAAAAGTAAAATTATACAGCAATTTGTTATAATTTGTGACTGATATATAATTATAGTTATAAAATACAACCCCAAATCAGAAAAAGTTTCAAAAGTATGGAATACGCAAATTAAAAAAAGAAAGAAAGGATTTCTAAATGTACTTTGACGTGTATGCAGACAATACAACAAACATTAATTTATATATTCCTCACGATTATATGTTTATTTTCAAAATTAAAACATATAGCAATTTTGGTTCTTGTAACACATTTCAAAAAAAGTTGGAACAGTAAAGCATTTACCACTTTAATGGAAACAAGTCAGGACTGCAGACAGGCCAGTCAAGTACATGTATCCTCTTTCACCACAGCCAGGACTTTGTAATGTGTACAGAATGTGGTTTTGCATTGTCTTGTTGAAATGTGCATGGTCGTCTCTGGAAAAGAAGGCAGCATATTGTGCACCAAAATCTCTAGGACCTTTTCAGCATTAATGGTGCCATCATAGAAGTGCAATTACCTTTGCCAAGGGCACTGAAAACCCCATGACAACTATTTTCTGGTAACAGTTTGGATGATCCTTTTCTTCTTTGGCCCGGAGCACACCCCCAAAATACCTAAAATACTGATTCATTTGACCACAGTACACGTTTCCACTGTGTGATGGTCCTTCCTAGATGCCTCAGAGTCCAGAGAAGCTGACGGCACAAATATAGGGCTTCCTTTTGGCACAGTCCAGTTTTAACTGGCATTAATGAATGTAACTATGTATTGTGGTACTTGACAAAGGTCTGCCAAAGTATTCCTGAGTCCATGTGGTGATATCGCTCATAGATGAATTATGATTCTTGATGCAGTGCCGCCTGAGGGATCAGACATCTCGGTAGTTTGGCTTAGGCTGGGATATATATTTTCAAATGAAATGGAGTTGACCAAACAAAACATATAATATGTGTGTATATTATCTACAATGAAATACAAGTCAAAGTAAATTTGTAAATCACTGCTTTCTTTTTTTATTTGCGTTTTCCATAATGTCTCAACCTTTTCTGATTTGAGGTGGTACACAAATACATAACTTGCTTGCTTAATTAGATACTCCATTTACATATGCGCTTGCTTATTTACTTGAGAGATTCACTAGATCCCATTTTGAAAGGCCTTCTTTTAAAGTGTCCCAGGATGGATCTAAGGACAGTGTAAGGTTCAGTCAGTGAGGGTGAGGTTAAGGCTGCAGCAGGCTAAACCTCAGCATGGTAAAATAATTAGGCTGCACTTTGATGGGGACTAAACAAACATTACCGCTCTCAACACTGCCTTTCCCCCCTCTCCTCCTCTCCGTGATGAGTTCCCTCTGAAACACTGGCCAGCCGACTCCCTTTCTGCTTTCTCACTTTGTTTTGTATGCGAGTGCACACACACGCACTTTCTCCATCTTTTGCTCTTTTTCTCTGTAGAGTCTCTGGAGATGTGTTGGAGAAGCAGGTGAGTCAGAATGCATATTTTGCAGCTTCTCTGATCTGTGTTTCAGATTTGGAATTGGCATCTGAGATATATAGTCCACACTGGATTGCCAACAAAATAAAATCTTGACATTTTAAAATCAGCAGGGGGGTTATAAACCTTTATCATTTCAGATCCCCCTAAATTTGAGAGGAGCGAACCCAATACAAGTGATCTAATGAGGTCTTCAAATCCTTGTTAAAACAAAAAATGTGCTGTGGTGTTTTTGGTGTCTTTGAATCTGATTTAATATTCAACTATCACAGAGTGTTTCTGGTCCACTGGAACACAAGCCTTTAGAGATCAGTTGAGCTCTGATTCAAGTTTCCTATCAATCAACATATGTCTCTCAGCAGTAGGAGTATTCTGACTAAAAGAGGTATTTTAAAGTCCAAGTATTAGGGTCAAAAGTGAGCCATTTCATCTTTCCGTCTCTCTCTCTCTTCTTTTTTTTTAGGATGAAAGATGATATAGCAGGTAGTGACAGGGTAGCAGTGACCCTCTCCAGAGCGAATTCCGTTGTGGGAGGGAAAACCCCCATTGAAGAGTTCAGTCTTTATTCTCCCCTCACTTTGGAGAGGATCTTGTACATTTATATTCAGATCATATACATATTGTATTTTCACCACATACATTATGCACATACATTTACATACATAGGTAACTATTTAAATTTCTTCATTAATATGGCCAAATGCATTTGATTACTTTTCTAAATTTCCAACAAACAGTTTAAATTGTTAATTATTTCAGTCATTTAAATCAAGCAGGCTAAACTTACAGTAAACATTGATTACTGTCAGACTATTATTCACTTTTTACTCACCCTCAAGTTGTTCCAAACCTTTATTAATTTCCTTTTTATGCTGAATGCTAAAAAAAGGTATTTAAAAAAAATTAGAAACCCGAAAACATTGACTTCTAAAGTAGGACAAATGGAAGATAAGGTTCCAGCTTTGCAACTTTTTTTTCTTTTATGTTTTACAGAAAAACAAACAAAACTCAAACAAGTGAAGGTTGCGCAAATGATTTTCATTTTGGGAGAACTGTCCCTTTAAAACACTTGAAATAAAACTATAATTGTTTATTTTTATAGCACAGCATCCACAAAATCAAACTACCTCAAATCATTTCTATGCGTAGCTTAGTCTTATACTGTAAACACCAAATGTAACAAGGTACCCATGGCCGAATGCTGTACTGAATAAGGTATGACATGCAACCTGGTGAGATTGATCAGGGTTGCAACTGAAATTCGCAGAAAGGTAAAGCTCCAGGAACAGGCTTGTTGACCCCTGCCTTAAACTAACTTGTGAACAATGCAATGAGATGCCAGCAGGAGACACTAATACTAATTTACATAAAATAAAAATTATTTTGCTAAAAAATGCTACATGTATTTAATAGTGTTTTAACGTGTTATAGATATTTCCAATTTTATGGGATTGTAGATTTGTAGATTGTACAATTTAATGTCACATTTGTAAAAGGCAAACATTAAATTAACTAGTTAATAGTCTCTTGTTGGCCTGTTTAGCAGAGCCATGGAAAAAACAATTGGCCATAAACCTTATAAAATGTAAACTTATAACTTTTAAAATAATGCATATTATGCATACACTTATTATTTAATGATATTAGAGGATAAGCTAAGTGCATTTAAATCTTTTTCAGATTTATTATAAATCTTTTGTGTCTACAGTATGTTATGAAGCAGACGGACAGACAGGATGAGTGAAACAGTTAACAGT
>CAIGQQ010005934.1:367462-401927 GCA_903798035.1 Danio albolineatus | reverse complement strand
GCTCTGGGACAGCCTTCGTGGCCATAACTGGGAGAGCAGGCTGAGTTCTAGGCTGGTGAGCAGGGAACTTGAGCATGGGAGATGTCCGATTCATGGTGTGGTGTTGGTCAGCAAACCCCATTGCCAGCGGGTCTTGTTGTTCTTCGTCATTTTTCACAACACATTCAGGGGTTTCCTCCATCTCGCCCACGATGAAGGAAGACCCACTGAGAATTAATGCAAAATTCATATAGAATTCTAGTGACCAATGGGGTTCGTGCAATGGCATATTAGAGTACAGGGGCTCAGATAAGCCACCCCGAAAAAATATCATCTGGCAAAGATGATCCCAGGATGTTAGGTGTGATACCTGGATAAAATCTTTCACATATTCTTCTAAGGATCGAGTTCCCTGACGCAAACTCATGATCCTACTATCCGCGGTATCCATGCTTGGGTTGGGTCTTGAATCGGTGGTGAATACGTGGGAAATCTGGTGCAATACTCCTCCCTGCCAGAGTAGGAGTCGTCGAGCCGTGGGACTGGATGAGTAGAGGAGAGACGAAGAAGTGCTCTGTGTGTCAGGAAGTGCTCAGGTTGTCAACGGTAGGGTCCGAGCTTCTGTTATGAAGCAGACGGACAGACAGGATGAGTGAAACAGTTAACAGTTTATTAGGACAACACTGAACACAAACGAATATGCAGACAAGGATGGTGAATGATCTGGATGGGGTACGGTCCTTTTCCTTAGCAGGCGGGAGGATACCTGACGGGAAGATGGATAGCACACACCAGATAGTTGAACGGATGACAGACGGATGTGGACAGCATACACTAGATAACTGGACGGAGGACAGACGGATGTGGACAGCACACACCAGATGGCTGGACGGAGGACAGACGGATGTGGACAGCACACACACCAGTTGGCTGGACGGAGGACAGACGGAGGTGGACAGCATACACCAGCTCATGGACAGAGGACAGACGGATGACAGCATACGCCAGATTGCTGGACGGAGGACAGACGGATGTGGACAGCATACACCAGCTCACTGGACAGAGAACAGACGGATGACAGCATACACCAGCTTATGGACAGAGGACAGACGGATGACAGCATACCCCAGATTACTGAACAGGACAGACGGATGACAGCATACAACAGCTTACTGGACAGAGGACAGACGGATGACAGCATACACCAGATTACTGAACAGAGGACAGACGGATGACACCAAACACCAGCTTATGGACAGAGGACAGACGGATGACACACAGACCGGAGACTTGGAAGACTGGAACTACTAGAAAGGAATGGAGACAAGGTAAGTGCTGGGAGATCGCTAAGGTGAGTGTTATCTGTAGAGGGAACACTCAGAGTCCGCTTCGTTGGAACGAGCTCGGACCCTGAGTGCTGTGAGGAGTGTGTTCTTATAGAGTGCTCGGTGATGGAAAACAGCTGTGATTAATTAACTTCAAGGTGAAGGTGCTCGTTGTGATAATGTGATTAAGTGAAGGAAGCTGTGCTGAATTGCGTATCAACCAGCGATCTCTGGCTGAGGAGATCGCTGGTGATCGTGACACAGTATGGGGTCTTTATTGTCGCATTTTTTTGCTTCAAAATGCGCCACACTCTCTCTGTTGGATACAGGTCAGGACTGCAGACAGGACTTTGTAATGTGTGCAGAATGTGGTTTTGCATTGTCTTGTTGAAATATGCATGGGCGTCCCTGGAAAAGAATGCTGCGTATTGTGCTTCAAAATCTCTATGAACTTTTCAGCATTAATGGTGCCATCACAGAAGTGCAAGTTACTTTTGCCAAGGGCACTGACACAACCCCCATACCACAACAGACCTTAGTTTTTCAACTTGTTGCTGGTAACTGTCTGAACGATCCTTTCCCTCTTTGGACTAGAGCACATGGCGTGTATTTCTCCCAAAATTCATACACCACATTATACATTTCCATTGTGTGATGGTCCATCCTAGGTGCCTCCAAGCCCAGAGAAGTCGACTGCGCTTCTGGACACGGTTACACAGGGCTTCCTTTAGGCACAGTACAGTTTTGACTGGCTTTTGTGCATGTAACTACTTTTTGTGGTATTTGACAAAAGTTTGCCAAAGTAGGTCTGAGCCCATGTGGTGATATTGCTTATAGATGAATGTGGATTCTTGTTGCATTGCCTTTTGAAGAATCGAGATCGTAGTTGTTCAGCTTAGGCCCCTTGTTCTTGATGCATTGAAATTTCTCCAGATTCCTTGAATCTTTTAATTATGTAATGCACTGTTGAAGGGGAAATGTCCAAATGTCTTCCTATCTTTCTTTGAGATCTATTGCTCACAAATTTGTTGGCAAACTGACAATCTTTGGCCCATCTTCACTCCTAAAGGACTAGACCTTTTCTTGATGCTGCTTTTGTAACAAATTATAATTATAATCACTTGTTGACATCACCTGTTTCAAACCACATCGTTTTTTAAATTTACTTCATTACTAGCCCTAAATCGCTCCTGTCCCAACTTTTTTGGAATGTGCTGCAGTACTGAATGACAGGAAAGGATGGATATTTACAAATGAAATGAAGTGAAAACATGAAATATTTTATGTCCAAAATATTGTCTGCAATGAAATACAAGTCAAAATAAATTTGGATTTTTTTTTTTATTATTAGCATTTTACTGTCATACTGTCATGCCATGCTGTCTCAACATTTTCTGATTTGGGGTTGTAGGTTTTCATAATAATGAAATTAATACAATTTTATTCTCCAGTAGTGGAAAAGGAAAACAAAAAATTTGAAAAAAAAGGAAGAATAAATAAGACAAAAATCAGACAAAATTAATCAGTGGTATACAGTAAGTATTTACTTCACTCCTGTCCAGATTATCAGCCCAAAAGACCTTCTGCTCACTACACCAGCCATTTACCTGGACTACACATCCCATAGCCTTATCACTCGATAGCTAAACACCCTTGCTTGCTCACTAAAGATAGAACTGGGCTGATTCTAATCAGTACCAGGATGTGAGATTCATTCATTCATTTTCTTTTCAGCTTAGTCCCTTTATTAATCCGGGGTCACCACAGCGGAATAAACCGCCAACTTATCCAGCATTTGTTTTACCCAGCAGATGCCCTTCCAGCCACAACCCATCTCTGGGAAAGGATGTGTGATCACATGGGAAATTAGGTTGTTGTACATAAGTGGTGTTAGTAAGGCCTGTAGGGGAGTCCTAGTGACCCAGTATAGTGATGAAGACACTATACTCCTAGTGTGCACCATTTTTTGGATAAGATGTTATACCGAGGTCCTGACTCTAGTTGGTTATTAAAATATACCCCATGTCACTTCTCGAAATTTTATTTATTTATTTTTTTTAATTTTGGTGTAGCCTGTGGTTGATCCTTGCCTGTATGACAGTCCCTTCCTTTAATAAAGCTGCATTTAACTTTTAACCTGTTGTTGCACCATTCAATATTTTAAGTATTTGTACTAAATCAGAGTATATTTATTTTAGAACATTATTTTACTTCACTATGTTCTAAAACAAATTAGTGAATTTGCTTCTCCACTGAATTTTGAAGCTAAGTGATGGGCTATTTTGAGGAGGAGAATCTGTCACCTTCTCCGAGATGAGATAGTGGTGTTCAATTTTGGACATTCACTCTGAACAGTGAGTTGCTGACTCGTGAGCAGATGTCAGTCTAATTCACAAATTAATTGTTTAATTCAATTTGTCAATTAGACTGGAATCTATTAACCAGTCATCAACTCACTGAACAGCTGTTTCAAAGGAACTGTTCAGAGTCAGTCTCCAATAAATGTTTCACTCATTTTAAAAGCTTGAAAAGAGGTTCAACATGTGAATGAGGTTTCAAATGTTGTAACTTGAATTATCAGAGAATTATCAGACCATTAAAACTTTTGGAAATACAAGTTTCTGGCAAAATAAACATTCATCAATAAGTACTTTGACTAATCGCATAAATTAAAAATCAAGAACATTTGCTCTTTGACTGAAGTAATATTGAAAAGGAGGATTTTATACTTCTGCTGGAGCAATATTTCATTAGTGTAAAAACACAAAACCCTGGCCAATGTGAAGCACAAGGGCTAGTTGTGCACTCCCATGAGTCAAAGCAAAGTGTCAGGGTTAAACCTTGCTGCAAAAAAAATTGTTTTCCTTACTTTCAGTTTTTACATAAACAAAATAATCTGCAAATGGGTTACAAGTAAAATAATCTTATTTCAAAACAAAACTACTGTAATTTTTCGAACTACATTGGTAGATTATTAAACTTGTTTTAAGGAAAAACTCGATTGAAATCAATGCTGTTTTGTGGAAGGGCAACCAGTCACATTTTATTTTGAAGGTCCGTTTGTTGAATTTAAGTTACTTTGCATCTACATGCCAACTAATTCTCATTAGATTCTCAAGTAGTCCGTTAGGTTGGGGTTAGGGTTAGTGTAAGTTGACATTTACTTGCAAAGTTTCTTATAGTCAGTTAAATGTCTGTTGAGGGACTGTTAATTGTCTGTATCAACACATATGAATCAGACAGTCTACTCATACTCAAATGGACTATCAAAATAAAGTGTTACCGGGTATCCGCTACGTAAAACATATGCCAGAGCAGTTGCCAGTCCATTCTGCTGTGGCAACCCTTGTTATATCAGGGACTAAGCCAAATGAAAATTAATGAATGTTTGTTTAATGATTTTTTAAAAAGTAATTACTTAGACTAGCAATAAACAAAAACTCTAACTGAGAAGCTTTTTTTGTTGCATTGCACGAATAAAGGTAACATTTTACTAAAAATAGTCTCAGAAGAAAGAATAATAATAATAATAATAACAATAATAATAAGTGAGATAACAGTATGTTGGCTTTTCAAGCCACCATAATAACAGTACATGAATAATGATGTATTAGTATGTAAACTAAACATTATTTTGAATTAATGATGAGTTAAGGTATGCACTAATCATGAACTAACTTTAACTACAGCATGAGGCACATACTGTATGTGAATAACGGCTACATTAATTACTTGTTAGTACATGATTGTTTGTTAATTAATGTATTAATTACCACATAGTTTATGCTTAATTTAACCATTATGAACTTATGATATGTTGTGACTTTACTTGGAGGGGCACATCACCATTAACTCATCCTTAACTACTCATGAACTCCTGTTCAAGCTGATGTTGACAGAACACTTTTCTATTGTTATTCAGTGTAAACTCACTAGTTGGACGTGCATAAGAAGTTCATGAGTAGTTAAGAATGGGTTAATGATGATGTGCCCCACCAAGTAAAGTAATGACATAATTATACATTAACAGCTCATGAGTTCATGTCGGTTACATTTAGCTTAAACTTAAATGTTAATTAATACATTAATTAACAACGTGTACTAAAAAGTAATTAAGGTAGCCGCTATTCACATATGAACACGTGACTCATGTTGTAGTTAAAGTTAGTTCATGATTAGTGCATACCTTAATTCACCATAGATTCATAATAAAGTAATGTTTAGTTAAATCATTATTCATGTACTGTTATTGTAAAGTGTTACCTGAATAAACTAGACAGAACTAGACAGTAACCCCATAACCCTGTTAATCCACATAAATGTAAATATAAATATGCCTTTCCAAGTTTAAAGATAATGGGATTTCCACCACTATACCTAAACTGAAAAAAAACTCTTTCTGGAGGGGTTTTCAAAGCAGTTCGAAGTTTGGAAACATAATCACACTAGCGGGTCTGATCGATGATGCACCTGGGACAAAAATGTTTAGGATTTTAAAATCATTTCTATCTCATCTTTCAGAGGCCTAAAGCTGTTTTAGAAGCACACACACACACACGCACACACACACACACGCACACACACACACACACACACACACACACACAGAGCGAGAGAAAGAGAGAGAGTAAGAAAAAAGTTGTGAGATGGGAGGAGATGTAGAGTTAAAAGTCAAAGGCGGAGGACAAGTGAAATAAGACAGAGAGGGAGAGAAAAGGGGGGATGTGAAGACAGAAACGGAGAGGAGAAAGCTGGAGAAAGAGCGGGAAAGAGGCAGAAAAGGAGAGTCCCTGAGGTCCATTGAATTTCCTCTCTTTCTTCTCGTCCCTTTTTCAAGCCTCTTTCCCTCCCAGGTCTACACAGCTGTTTGGACACCAGGGGCCACTTTTCTGCACCCAGATGAAAAAGAGAAAGACTCAAAGCAAACTTGCAGGTAGGCCTGCAAAAGCAATCGCTCTTTCCAGCCCAGAACAGAAAAACAGAAGAAAGGGGGAGCACAAGGCACAGAAGTGTGTGTTTGCTTTAGTGTGTGAGTGTGCTAGGTGCGTGCAGAAGAGAGACCACATGCACGCCCAATACCAGGAATGATATCTGCTTTTATTGACTTTGTTAAACCATTCTCAATGCTACTTCCTATGTGTTTACAAGACAGTAAATCAGGTCTCATTCAGAGGAATGGAGCACGCACGTCCAGGGGAAAACCCCTTGGTGGAGGGGAGAGTACAATTTGAGACTAGGAGCATCTTCAACCTTGGCCTGATTAAAAAATGTTTATTGACCTTAATCATAAACTAATATTTTAGTAAGCAAGATAAATATTTGGGGATGCAAAAAATGTCTATTATAATGTATATTATTTTAATAGCGTATTATAATCAAAAAGTTGATTGACAATTAGCAAAGCAACGAGACCAAAATATTACAGTTGTCCTGAATGAACTCTAATGCCATTTTCATGAAGATGCATTTGTATAAAAAATTTACGCAAATTACCTTTATTTGAGACACAAACTGAACACCAGTTGCAGTTATCCATCGCATTTTACAACACTTTCTGTACAGAAACTGATATTTATTCATTTTCATCTCATAAGGAAACATAAATAGTTTAAAGGTTCAGTATGTAAGTTTGACACCCAGTTGTTAAACTAGGTATTGCACTCTTGGATTAAAACAAACACAAGCGCAGGTTGCCAGATTGAGGGCAGGAGCGAGTGATTTAAACCGTTTTCTACATAAACCAAAGGCACCCGATAGAAGATTTTCCTTATTAAAAGGAGTTTTCGTCGAATTGATATATTAGAAACGGCTTCTATTTCTCACAGGTGAACAACAACATAAATGACAATGATCACCTCAGGTAAACCTCATGTGCTTTATTCAGTGTTAAATGCTAACAATGTGAGTTTGAAAGCCATTTTACATGACATTTATTGTCATGTATTGAAAGCAGTAGCAGATAGTTCACCTCAGATCATGAAAATAAAATAAACCGTTTGAAATTGAACTTTAGAACTAAACACATATGAGTGATTCAGGATGTACATTTAATAATGTTAAAGAGGGTTAATGTGAACTAGATTATAAACCTTATTATTTCATGAGTGAGTGCATGTGCTGTGCGTTTTTCGTTTGGTGCAAACAGCTTAATTGCTTATCACTGCGTATCTCGTCATGAAGTGTGATGTTAGGACACACGGTTACAGTGTAACCTGCTCACCTAACGTTTACGTTCGTAATATTTATTTCATTTGCCAATTAAAGTCAAAGTCTGCTACTGTCCATCGGAGGTCGCATTTCAGTTTCGGACGCATGCTTTGAGAGCCTTTCTGAATAAATGAATGGAATGTGCGGTTTTCCACCAAGGCAACACAGGGTGCTGAAATTGGAAATTGGTATTGGGCCGGTTAAAATTACCTAAACAAAGACAGGCATTCCGGCACAGAAAACACATTATAAAAACAGAATATCTGACTTCAGCATTGTTTTCAGATAAACAAGAATGTTCACTTAGCATGTTTCTTAAATTTCTTAAAACATGTTATGGTATTGTTATGCTTTAAAAAAAGTCAGAAACTTACATACAGCACCTTTAAGTTTTGTCAGTTTAATGGCTACTTCCTATGATTTCTATTGAGTTTAGTCTTATGAAAATGTATGATTTTTCTTGAAAGGAGGCATGAGCACAAACTCAAAGCAAATCTTATTAAGTGTATGAATAATATTTTACAAATTCATATGAATTAGCCACTAAATCAAAAAGTTACAAATTAGTCTGAGATAGCATTAGAGGTACCGATAAAACTTTGAGTTTGAGCATAAAAAAAATCTTTGTTACCCATGATGTTATACAGAGAATTCCACCAATCACAGTGATCAAAGCCCATGAAATAAAATCTTTAGCTCTGCCCAGTCCCCAAAAGCATGCAAACTACTTAAGTTAGCCTCTCTCAAACATATAAACATACAGCTATCGACTTTATATGAAAAGTTTAGATTCCATTTTATTTCAGCTTGTCATACTCAGTTCTTTGTGATTGTAGTTCTTTTCCGCACTGAAGTCAGAGTTGTTAAGGACACATTGTCACGAGATGAGGGTTAGGGAAAAGGAGGGCGAGGACTCAAGTGCAGCAAATGGGTATTTATTTATAATAAAAGAAAATAAAAGGCAAAATAAACAACCCCGAGGGGGAAAACATTAATAAAATAAATAAACAAACAAACAAACAAACTTGACCGGCTGGCAGGTATCAGAACTGGAAACAGGACAGGAGACAGGACAAGACTTGAACTCACGATGATCGACAACGAACTGGCACAGGACAGCAGACATGAGGAGAATTTAAAGTAGACATCATTAACAAACATACAGGTGAACATAATAGACTAATAATGGGTTAACAAGGAGAGTGGGGCTAGACAATAGACAGGAGAGCGCATGACAAACACAAGCCACGCACTCACATAAAGAATCCACATAAAGAATCGCATCACGCGGGAGCGCGCAAGGTCCGAGCTCGCCCTCAACCGGCACTTATACAAGGACATCACACAGGACTAGACAGAGTTAGTGTCCGGACTCTGCCACTGAAAACAAGAATTAACAAGACTGACGTGGCAGAACCGTGACACACATTTTTCACTTTTAATTGAGAAGCATAAACTTTAAAAAAACTTGGTTGTTGCAACACAGGCTCAAAGGAAAAACATGCCTCAGTCTAAAGTTTGTTACATTTCACAGCACTTTTCAGATGACAAATCCACTAGAAGGTGCTGTTTACATTTTTGCGAATTTGAAATACAGTAGGATCCTTCTCGTACATGTCCATGAGAAGGTGGTGCTTGTGTCGTACAGAACATCTAGCAAACCACTGACCTAAACCCTTCCTAAAAAACAACCAATAGTGTTTTCAAAAGCAAACCTAAGAGAGAAGTGTCTTGATTACCTTGTTAACTTTATTTTACATTGCAAATACATTGAGGTGCTCTGCATTTCAAATGGTCCAAACAGAACAAATACTGTACAAAGTCATACCACCACACAAACTGACCATGCCAAAATAATTGTTAATATGGAGATATACAAGTGGGGCAAATGTGTTTGATTACAAATCATAGAAACCATTTAATTGTTGGTAACACTTCATTTTGATGGTCCCTTTGAGTATTAGTAGACTGTCTGATTAATATCTGTTGATACTGACATTTAACAGTCCTTCAACAGACATTTAACTGACTATAAGAAACTTTGGAAGTACATGTCAACTTACACTAACCCTAACCCCAATCCTAACCCCAACCTAACAGTCTGATTATAATCTAATGAGAATTAGTTGGCATGTAGATGCAATGTAACCTAAATTCAACAAACGGACCATCAAAATAAAGTGTGACCTAATTGTTTTATTGTATTTCTTTAGTATTGTACAAAGAACTGTCTGAAAATAACCAATTATTCATCAATAATAATGTCCATGTAAATATTATTAGTGTAAAAATGTTGTTGGTGTCATATTGCCTGTAGTGTTCATTTTACTGCAGTCAAAAGTTTGTTGAAGTATGTTTTTCAGTTTCATGAAAATGTAGGCTGGAGCATGTATTTACAAAGAACCTGTGTTGCAAAGAGTGACATGGGAAAAAACTGTTTTAAAAATATTTTAATAATAAAAAAAAATATTCCTGCATTTTAGTACATTTGAGTTGAAACAACGAGAACAATATTGAAATTACCTTGTAGCTGGTTGGTTGCTTCATGACTTTTAAATAGCATAACATTTAATGATTGATGACGTTTTAAGATCCTTATGAGAAACATTGTGGGGAATTGTGATAGACTAATCTTGTTTCTTGTAATAAATATCAGAGAGGGGAAAAGTAGAGAGGGAAATGAGGAAATGACTGGATTATTATAATTTTTATTATTAGAGTGTTGCAAAGGTTTTTGTAGGGTTTCATGCAAAAGGGGCTATATGCATAGCTTTTTTTCCCAGCTGAAGTCAAAGATGGAGGACAAGTGAAATAAGACAGGTGTTTTGTCAGCCAATTATGAACTTCCAGTGAAAGGTTTATATGACTATTTTCAATTATATAAGGTTCTTTTTACAGCCTCGATGTTGTAATGTAATTCAAATATAATCAGTCAAGTAGACTTAAGCGTCCATTTGGTTGTTGAAAAAACTGTTTAAACGCAGGCACCATCATTAGCAGCAGGCTAGCGCAAAAACTCACAATAGTATCTGGATGCAGCATTTATGATGTAAGCTGAGATTTCATCACTCAGCGATGACTTGTCAGACACAATGCACTCAATGGAGCGAGTGACGTCATTGTGAGGAGTAGGGTTAGGGGTGGGGTTAGGTGAGCCCAGTAAAAAGCATTGGATGCAGCTCAGATTGCACTGCAGCAGGTCTGCATCCAGACCCCTCTCAAAACTCTATTGAAAATACTGGGGTAAAATTAATTTACATATTTTAAAGACATATTTGGTCTGATACCCACTTTATATCGTATCTCAGCCAGGCAGTGAAGATCACTGTTATTTTTTTAAAAATCAGATCCCAATCAAACACAGCGGTTTTGTAAGGGATGACAATTCACTGGAAGCCCTAGAAAGTCTGTTTGCCTATAGCCCATTATCAATTCAATTTGACTTAAAGTTTCTTCATATAGTCATGCTGAAGAACTGCAGATCTGTTACTGAACTGGACTACAGATAACATCATACACCTCACGCACACGAGTTCCTCATTTCCTCTGATCACACACACACACAACTGGTAACTCATCATGTACTGATTACTGATTAGCTGGACTTTAAATTTACAGGTTCCATTGTCTAGCCCTCCTGTGTTTTGACCTTTTTGTTTATGTACCGTTGTTTGATTCTTTGCTGCCTGGCCTGACCTTTAGCCTGTCTATTTTGACATCTATTGGATTTCTCTTGCTCCTGATGCTCCTGATTGCTCCTGTTCCTGACCATTGCCTGCACAACATTGCTTTAATAAACTGCACATGGATCCGTCATTTCCTTTGTCTGGTGTCCTACGTTTCAATATCATTATGTAGTTTCAAAACAGATACTTAAGTAGTACTTTAAGTGGCTGAAATCTTAACATTGTTTCAGTTAATCTCAAATGTTTTTTTTTTTATTGTAGATTTAAGCTAATTTTGTCAAATCTAAAATGTCATATTATACAGTTTTTTACTGTAAATATAAAAGTTTATTGTTTTTTTTTTACGAATAAATGACCTGATTTACTAATGAAACACAATATTGCCACCTCAACATATTTAAACTTTGTATTGACCACTGAATTCAATTCTTTTAGAAACTTTCCCTGACTGCCTTTCATATCATTTTCCCATCCTAGCACAAATGCACACAACATCATATGAAATCATTTGAACTAAAAAAAAAAACGCAGACAAGTACATTATTTATAATAATTTCGACACATTGTCAATTTCTGCCTAGTCTTCAAAGAACAGTAAAAAAGTCCTCTCTTTAAAACTGTTTTTTGGAGTCACAGTCCAGTTGCAATTAAGGGGTTGTCATTGTCAATAACTGCTTCTTTAAACATTGTAACTGATAAGGCATTAGTTAGATTCTCTCATAGCACAAAAAGTCTCACTGAACTTTTTGGAAACGTTTTTAAAGACAGATCCCTTGTGCTAAAAGCATTAACACATGTCTGCTATCCAGCCAGTTACAGTACAATCACAGCTAAATCCAGTGTGTTCAGATGAGTCTCTGACAGCATGTATCATCCTAAAGCGCACATTGTGATTACTGTTACTGGATGACACCTGTGATCTAACTCCAACTTTATTTCCATATTCAAGGCACATTCCGTTTTATTTTCCTCCATGGTGTCTACCTTTCCACAACTGCTGGTGTGTATTTTTATGCTTGGCATCAACCTGGAGTGAATAATACTCTACTTAATAGAGTGGGCTCATATTAGCTGCTTCAGACATTTACTCATTCCCTTCTTCCTCTAAGAATAACCAAAGGTCCCGTGCCAAGGTTCTTGTTTCACTCTTTCTTATACTCTTGATTTTCCTTCTGCTATTTAGAAGGACAGGGACAGCGTTTTGGAAGAAGATCAACCACTCAATGACCAGACGTCAGATGGCAGATCTGGACCAGACCTAAGAAAGTCTATGGGAAAAGGGTTTGGATTAAAACATGGCTGTGATATTAAAATGCACCCTCGGGTTCCCACAAATTTGACTAAAGCATGACTTTTGGTTAACCACTGCTGAATTATGTTGGCTGTATGACCACAACGAACTAGAGAGAGGGAGAACAAGAAAGAAAACAAGCTCCTCATCCTGTACATTTTACATTCTAGAGGGCTTTTGAAAGCTATGAAAATTAAGGAGAAAAGAAGACTTTTCACATTATGCTATCATCAATTCAGCTATCTAAACACCCAATTTAACCCTGGGTAAATGAGCATTTTACACTTGAGCATTAGAATAACTTTTGCAGTGGTTATTCAGTATTGCAAACAATGTACAATCTAAAGAATTATAGGTATTGGGATGCAGGGACACTTGCAGAAACACTGCTTGCAAATAACCGCTGTGTTAAAAGTATAATTTAAATGTATTGAGAAAAAAACAACAACAACATTGGGTTTGTCCATAATTGACACAACGTTAATGTAAAAAGGCAATATTTTTGTGTGTAGTGTTATAATTTAGGGATGAGAAGAACTGCAGAAACACTGCTTGTAAATAATCATTGGGTTAGAAAGTGTCATTTAAATGTTCTTGGGAAAAAAAAACTACCCAATGCTGTTTGACCATACAGTATTTCACCTAAAAAAAATGTGTTTGCAAGCACTACTTGTAAATAACAATTGGGTTAGAAAGTGTAAAAACAAAACAAAAAAAACAAGGTCCTAGACCTCCTCGCTTTCCGAACCAGTGATCAACGGCCGGAACATCTGATGGTTCTCTTGACCATGGAAACAGGGGAGGCTGGAAACCGAGTATGCACTTGAAGGGCGCAAGTCCAGTGGCTGGATGGCACATGGAGTTTTGAACATACTCGTCCCAGCCCAGGAACTGGATCCAAGAATTCTGGTGACCATGACAGGAGGTTCGTAGGAATCACCCCACCTCCTGGATCTTACGCTCAGTCTGTCCGTTGGTTTAAGGATGATATCCTGAGGACAGGCTGACAGTCAGACATAGGAGTCTGGAAAAAGCTCTTCAGACACGGGAAATAAACTGGGGACCTTAATCTGAAACAGTATCTTCTGGAAGACCATAGTTATGAAATCCATGGTTAAACATTAGCTCCACAGTTACCATGGCAAAAAGTAACTCTGGTAAGCGGATAAGTTTACAAAATTTGTAGAATCTGTCTACAATGATACAGGTATTACCTTCAGAAACTGGGAGATATGTCATGAAATCAACTCCTAAATGTGACCAAGGATGATTTGGGGCTGGCAGGGCTTTCCTTTAGGCAGATGATGAGGAGATTTGGCCATAGCGCACTCCTTGCACCCCTGCACAAACTTCACATCCTGTGCTATCTAAGCCCACCAGAAATGGTCTTTTAAAAAAGGCGCATGGATGGAGTCGAGATGGTAGCCCCTGCCACTGGGATAGGATGGCCTAAACTTCGGTGGTAGATCCGTCCTCCTCAACTGTAAAGGGTAGCTCTGGATTGAGATAATAAGGAGAGTACCTGGGTTAACACCTTCTTAAGGGTCTGAAGGGATTCAACCACTTCTTCTGTCCAGACTAACAACTTGGGTTTTCCTCAGAGGAGACTGGTGAGATGACATGACATGTTACTATAACTATGAATAAACTTCCTGTAGAAGTTAACAAACCCAAGGAAGAGCTGGAGTTCTTTGATGGTGGTAGGTTGTAGCCAAAAAGTGATGGCTTCTACCTTCCCCTCATCCATTTTGTCCCCTGAGGCTGAGATGATGAATCCAAGAAAGTGGATGGTTGTTTAATAAAAAGAGCACTTCTTAGCTTTTACTGTAGGAGCAGATTGTGTTCATGGAGTCATGATAGGACCTCTGCAACATGTTGCCAATGTTCTGCTAGACTTTAGGAATAGATCAGGACATCAACAAAAAATCCATGTAAACTAAGACAGTTTTGAACAGTAATTCATGAAGTACCTCATTCATGTCCTGGAACAAAGAATGAGCATTAGCTGCTAGGGGTGATAAACGCTGTCATCCACTAATCACCTTCCCTGATTCAGATGAGATTGTATGAGTTGGGGAGGTTGAGTTTGGTAAATATACTTGCTTTGCGAAGATGTTCAAGTGCTGCTAGGTTGAGAGGAAGTGAGTATTTGTTCCTGACAATGTTTTTATTGAGAGCACAATAGTCGATGCAGGGACGAAGCCCTTCATCCTTCTTGGTCACAAAGAAAAAGTTGGAAGCGGTAGGGGATGTAGAACAGCGGATGTAACCTTGTGAGAGGGTCTCTTCTACGTACTCCTCCATGACTTTACATTCTGGATTGGATAGGGGGTAGACATGTCCATGGGGCACTGGCTTACCCTCATTCAGGTCCATAGGGCAGTCTCATGGCCTGTGAGGGGGAAGCTGGGTGGCTCTCTGGGGGCAAAAGATGTCTTGTAATTCCCGATAGCATTGTGGAATCTTTTCTAAGCACAGATCAGCAGAACTTTCTATAGAAGTAGTACAAACAGACCTGGAGTTATGAGTTTTCCTAACAGTACATTTAGGAATACATTTGGAAAAACAGTTCTTTTCCCATTTTTGGATTTCTCTTGTGCCCCAAGAGAGCACTGAATTGTGTTTTACCAGCCAAGGGCGGCCTAAGATGATGTCCGAGGTGGACCCTTCCAGAACCAATAAGTCTATTTCCTCTTCATGAAACAGCCCAATATGAATGGAATCCACTACTATCCACTATACTCTGTTGATTTGACAATGATTTAAGGTCTTTTCGATAATGGACTGAATATTATAGCTTTTCTCTGAGAAACAGGTGCTGAAGATGAAATTGCCTGCTGAACCGGAGTCAAGGAGCGCGACCCATGGAAGAGAGATGTTAGGTGCAGTAAGCATCACAACAGTAGTAAGTGGTAGCATGTTCTTGTACATAGCATGATTGGCACTCATCGTGGGATGCAATGGATGAATGCTGCATGATTCTCTTTCATTCCACAGTATAAGCAGAGACCCCTGTTCAGCCATTAGAGTTGCTCTTCTTTGGTTAATCTTTTCTGATCCAGGATCATTGGTTCTGGGCTGGGGTCTGGTAGGGTCGAGAAAACGGCTGAAGGTGGAGTGGGTAACTAGGATTGATAAGAATCTCTCTGCTGCAATCTTCCATACATGAGGAAGTTTGAATCAATAACTGGATGAAGTTTTCCAGGTATCATCATAAGCGGCCAACTGCATTCTCAGAAATGGTTCGAGACGCTGACGGTACGTTGTCATCAGTATGCGTTCATCCCAGAGGAACACCTGAACTGACATCGCACCTTGTTTCAGGTCATATAACTGTTCACCTGCCGAAGCCTCTTCAGCGGAATGACCAAAAAACAGCTTTGAAATGTTCAGTTAACAACTTTACTGACTGTGTCACCTCATCTTTTTGGATCCACAAGGTTTCAGCCCAACGCAGTGCCTTTCCTGTAGATATCATGAAAGTAATTTTTGAAGCATCAGTCGGACA
Organism: Danio albolineatus; assembly: GCA_903798035.1. NCBI lineage: Eukaryota > Metazoa > Chordata > Actinopteri > Cypriniformes > Danionidae > Danio > Danio albolineatus. The sequence continues at coordinate 385,931 of CAIGQQ010005934.1, read as the reverse complement.
CTGTAAGGGATGAAATTCAATGCCCGAATAGACAAGTAAGTAGTCAGTCAACTGGCCTGGCTGTTACAGCTTTTATGGATTTAGGATTGCACAGTGAGAAAAGACAAATTATGAATACCAACACTATAAAGAATTTTCATTCATTCATTTTCTTTTTGGCTTAGTCCCTTTATTAATCAGGGGTCGCCACAGCGAAATGAACCGCCAACTTATCGAGCATATGTTTTAAGCAGTGGATGCCCTTCCAGCTGCAACCCATCACTGGAAAACATTCATACTCACTCATTCACACACATAAACTACGGAAAATTTAGCATACCCAATTCACCTATATCAAATGTCTTTGGACTTGTGGGGAAACCGGAGCACCCGGAGGAAACCCACGCGAACATGGGGAGAACATGCAAACTCCACAAAGACTTGCCAACTGACCCAGCCGAGGCTCAAACCAGCTACCTTCTTGCTGTGAGGCGATGGTGCTACTCACCCTGCCACCGTGACACTCATAAAGAATTTTATAAATAAAACAATACATTTGTTTAAAAATACCTGCGATATTTTTGTGATTATTATTTTTTTTAAATGCAGTTGTGAATATATTTTAGGAGGCCCTTATGATTTCTATCCACTGACTAAAATATACCATATTGTGTGTGAATAAGCACGGAAGTCATATGAGGTGAGCTAAGGTGAAGTGAGGTCTCAAAAGCCAAGGAAAACAAAGAGAATGTTACAGATATTGTGCATACAAAGCATATACTGAGAACATAAACTACCAGTGGTGGACTGTCCAGTAGCAAAGCATTTTTACTTCATTACTTTACTTATGTACAGTTTTCAAATATCAAAACCTAATCAGAGTATTTTGATTTTGAAAAACATTTATTTTTAATTTACTACAATCCAAAGTACAATGGTAACACTTTATTTTTAAGGTGTCCTTTTTACACTTCCACAATTACATTTAATTACTTATTATTACAAGTAACTAACGCTAAACATAGTCCGCATTCTAATTAATTATTAATATTTAGTTAACTGAAAATTGACACTGTAAATACAGTCAAGGACAGTGATGTCAGAGTTTGATAATGTTAAAGAACTGATTCTTCTTTTCAGCTAAACCGTTCAAATGTTTCAGAAATTATTTTGTGAACTGGACTGATCCTAAATTGCATCTGTTCTTGATTAAACAACTGATTCAAATCTGATCAAAGTGAATCCCCAGTAAATGGTTCACTGAATTCATGAGCCTGACTCAAAATGTTTTTAATCATATTTAGGTCACAATTGGGAGTTGTTTATTAGCCACATCTGTAAAAGCCCACTGTAACAATGACCAAGCAACATCCTTGATGCCATACAACGTGCATCAGCACACATTGGATATAAAACCTGTTACTTGCATAGTATACTCCCAAACTATTAATAATGTTTTATATAATATATTAATGTTTATATTTGTCAGGATGGATTTATAATGATTTGAATTAAACTCGTGTTTATACACTCTCAGAAATAAAGGTACGCTGTAAGTGAGGTGGTACCTTTTCAAAAGGTTCACATTTGTACTTAAAGGGTCCATATTAATACTCCAATGGTACATATTAGTTCCTAGAAAGTACAAAAGTGTTCCTCTTAAAATTTTTAGGTACTAATATATACTTGTGAGGTACCAATATGGACCCTTTAAGTACAAAACCTTTTGAAAAGGTACCACCTCAGTGACAGCTCGCATACCTTTATTTCTGACAGTTTACTATGTGGTTTGTTATTTTCATTTGCATGAACACTTGAATTATCAGTAGAAATGATGACATTTAGTAACAAATAAATGTTTTCTATCTAAAAAAAATAAACAAATTATTATTCATTCATTCATTCATTCATTCATTCATTTTCCTTCGACTTAGTCCCTTATTTGTCAGGGGTCGCCACAGCGGAACTATGCCAGCATATGTTTTATGCAGCAGATGCCCTTCCAGCCACAACCCAGTATTAGGAAACACTCATTCACACACACACACACACTCATACACTAAGGCCAATTTTGTTTATCCAATTTGCCTATAGCGCATGTCTTTGGAGTGTGGGGGAAACCGGAGCACCCAGAGGAAACTCATGCGAACACAGGGAGAACATGCACACTCGACACAAAAATGCCTACTGGCAAAAGAGCTAAGTGGTTCCAAACCTTTATTAGTTTCTTTGAAACCAAAAGAAAATATTTGAAAAAATAGTTTAACCATTGACTTACAGGTTTTCAGCTTTCTTCACAGTATGTTCTTTTGTGGAAGAAGAAAGAAATCCAAACAGGTTTGTAAATGACAGTAAATGATGACAGAATTTTCAGTTTTAGCTATCCCTTTAATGTAAAGTGTTAGGGCATTTGCTAAACTAGCACCGCAAAAGTAACAACACTAAAAGAGGATAGTAAAACACATAAAAGAGCTGATCATTCATACTCCACAACTTACTGTGCTCATAAATATTTACATATTATAAACTTGTTCTCTCTCCAACAAGCACTCTCAGTGCTCTTGTCCTCAATATATTTGCAGATACGCATTAAAATCTGAGAAACGATTTAAGCAAATGTGTCAAACGCACAAATTGTGTGTAATATCTGAGATAGAACTTGACTAACTAGTGCGCTGAATCATTCCAGGTGGCAAAATGACTTGTGGCCGTGTCCCTCTGGAACTAATCAATCAGGTTCATTCTCACCCTCTAAGCCAGCACACAGACTGATATGAGTGATTTATGGGACAGAATTAAACCAATACCAATAATGGCAATTTCTATGCTGCTTAACAGCTGGTTTGTGGCTCCTATGTGTGCTCAAAGGTGTGAAAATTACTCTTTTTTGGGGGGTTTGAGTCATTCATGGGAATTAAAGTCTCCGTCTGAGATTTGTGGTACTTGCAGTGGTCCGTGTTATGGTCATTGCAGCATATGAGAATACTGAAGGCAGAAATAAAGTCTTTATATGATGGGCGGAGAAAAAAAAGCCTATTAGCAGATGAAGACATCTCAATATGCGTTTGAGATACACCAGTAGATCCCAGTCCATTGATCTATTATACGGTGGCCAAGAGAGCATATGTGCTGCAGAAAACACATGCAATTAAAAAAAAAAAACTGATCTTCATGTGTTGCAAATCCTCACAATGCCTACACATTAAATAAACGTGCTAGTGCAAACAAATTATGAAAATGTGCTAATTCTCTTGTCTTTCGTATTTTATACCATAACCATAACCTAAATAGACGGGCATGTCACATTTTACTTTCCTCTTGAAACATTTCTGTTGTGTTCTGTGCTATTTGAAAGTGCTGTGTAGCGCATTCTCGTAAATTGTTTGCGTTGTGAGAAAATTCAGTGTGTAAAAATATTGAAACTAAGACTGTTAAAAATCACGCTAAATGCTTTGTTTTCTGGTGGATCCAATGCATTAAAAGGGGGGAATACTTTTGATGCATACTTTTGAGGAGTACTTGACAGCACATGTCTAACCATTAGATGTCGAAAACATCTAAAGTCCAGATCTCTCATGGAGCATATATTACTTACACATGTAGTGTGTAAATGAAAAAATGAAAACTGGGGTCACCACAAAGGCACAGCGAAGCAAAGTCTTACAGGCAGCCAGGGAATAGACTAATGTAGCTGTATATGTTCTAGAGTGGATAGCAGAGTCTATGTAATTTCCCCACCTTTTCAAACAAAAATTCCAGTTACAGGCTGGATTATGTATCTCTTTGGTTTTAGCCGGTTGGGAGGTATACTGTACTTAAACCACTAACAAGAAAGATAATATGGCATATGATGTGAATGCTGAATTGTGTGTCATAATTTCAGAGTGTCAATATAAACCTACCTGGTAAATGTAAAGTGCATATTTAGATTTGTGACGAAGTGATACCAATATATATATAAAATTTAAAATTTATTTTATTTATTTATTTGTTTTTGAGAAAGAAAAAGTAGACATGTTTTTATTTCTGGGTTTAGTTGTTACCTAATACTAACGTAGTATTATTCTTAATATGACCTGGAATAGGCGCCACGGTGGGCGAGTGGTTAGCACGTTCGCCTCACAGCAAGAAGGTCACTGGTTCGATCCCCGGCTGGGCCAGTTGGCATTTCTGTGTGGAGTCTGCATGTTCTCCCCGTGGTTGCGTGGGTTTCCTCCGGGTGCTCCGGTTTCCCCCACAGTCCAAAGACATGCGGTACAGGTGAATTGGGTAAGCTAAATTGTCTGTAGTGTATGTGTGTGAATGACAATGTATGGATGTGACAATGTACAGATGGGGTGTGGCTGGAAGGGCATCCGCTACGTAAAACAAATGCTGGATAAGTTGGCGGTTCATTCCGCTGTGGCGACCCCGGAATAATAAAGGGACTAAGCCGAAAAGAAAATGAATGAATGAATGAATCACCTGGAATACAGTTATAAGTGTTAAGTTGTTTTAGTTAATGCAGGACAATATATGTATATGGTCGAGATCAAATTATTTGAAAATTACCAATTAGAAAAAATGGGTGGAATATATGGAATATATTGGTGGAACATGTTGTTTATTTGTTTGTTTTTTGCAAAAAAAGTAATATCAATCATTTTGACCCATATGATACAATGTACTGTTAGCTATTGGCAAAATTTACTCATGAAATAAGTCATGTTATATGTCATTAATTTAATTTGACATAAATCTATAACATTCATAAATGTCTGGAGAAATCTTTTTGTTTTATTTAATTAACAATTATTCGAACACTAATGTTTTTGCAATGTTTACATTGTTACTTGTAGACATGAGAAAGAGCATAATTAATATATTAACATTTTAAATTAACATTTTTCAGTGCTATAACAAACTGTATAAAAACATCACATCTTTTTAAATTATTTAAACATTTTTGACCACTCGTAGAAATGCAGTCCTTTTTATCCTCACTTCATTAAAAGTTTATTACCAATGTCATTAACAATTATAATCACATGAATGAATGAATGAATGAATAAATAAATAAATAAATAAATAACTGAACAAACTAAATAACTGAACAAATATAAATTACAGGATTTATTAAACAAATGTCAGCACTGCACCAACATCAATTTATGCCAAAAAAAAAAAAGATTTTTTTATGGATTAAATAACATGTAAAACGTTTTTTTAATGCAATAATAAAGTGCAGGTTACCACTTTTTACAGTGCAACAAATTTGAATCCACTTGTTATCCAAAAAGTTTCAATTATTTATTTGCTAATGAAAACTTTATAGTTCATAAAAATGTGACAAAAAGTCAGTCGTGTATGTGCTTGCATATCCCCGACTTAACTTCTTTTGAAATGGTTAAATGACTGTCTTTCTTCCTTAGTGAAGGGGTTTAAAGGGTGGGAAGGGTCTTCTGTTGAGGTAACGGGACTCACTACACGTGAAAAGTGGGTTTGACATTGGGAGTTTGAAAGTGGACAGAGACGCAGTGGGGTTTGTGTCTCCCAGCCTCCCGTCAGAGAAATATCACCGTTTACCAACCTGAAAGTGACTTCAGATTTTCTCGTGACATTTACATCAGCTCTGGAAATACCGCGAGGAAACAATGTAAAAGTCTCAGCATGGGCGCGCGCATGTTATCGGATCTTGCTGGTGATTTCTTATGAAGAATATTTAATTCATTATATCTGTTATCATGCATTATGTTTTTGAGAACAGCCTGAACTGCTTGGACTTTGAGGAATAAAAACTTACATGGCGGATTCATTTGACATGGAATCAGTGGATGAATAAATCATATTTCCGATACTCGTAGACTACAATTTGCCCTGTTCATTTATCGCCATATTTGCTGATGTCCGATGGACCGAGCATCTTCATACAGTAATATACACGAACAGAGGAATTGATGAAGGACTTACCGTTTCGGATGATTATCAGACAGGGTTTGGAAATCTCACAATGAGGCTGAAATCATCGAGGTTAGGTTACCTGTAAGTACACCTCTTAAATATAGACATTTCTATTGTTGTTTATTTTTGTATAACTTTTAAAGCAATAATACATTTTGTTTTCTCGCCCTTAGATTTCTTCAATTCATGACTCTGTGTTTTTACACTCAGGTAAGTTTTTTTTTTTTTTGCTTGTTTGTTTGATTTTGTTTCACAAACACATCTAATAACTAACTGTTAAGAATCTGTATAGTGTTGAAGCATTGCATCATAACCAATGATCATACACAACAACTTTTTGAAGACACTTTATGAGCTTTTTTTCTGTAGAAATATGAAAGAATGTGAAAATTAAATGTTATTAAATGTAATTGTATCGGTGCTAGGACAATTCCAGACTATAATTTAGTAATCAAAAAATCAGAATGAGCTGGTTGTTTCGTTTGATTGTTTCAACATCCAAACTTCTTTTTACAAACATAGTAAGAAATAAAATTAGCAGGATGCCAGCAGCACAACTTTTCAGAACTCACCAAAATAAAACAGGTGTGTCATTTGTGAGAGTGACAAACTTATTGTTTGTTAGCATATAGTTTATGTATTTAAATATTTATTCCCAAATGATTGAGTTGTTTTTTATTCAATGTTTTTTTTTATATTTAATATTTGAAAATAAATAAAAAAATTAGGGTGAGGGGGTGACACACAATAACCACTAATAATCTCAAAAAACGTTAATTTTCCATTTTATATCAGTACTTAATTTTGGCATTTTTTGCATCTAACATTAATTTTCACTCTTTAGATTTTGATACAATTCCTTATTTATATACAAATATGCATAAAAGTCATGAAAACACTCATGTACTGAATTACAGGCATTAAAACAAAACAAAAAAAAGTCACATTCTCTCCTACAAGTATTTTCCAGTCAAGCATCGGCAAGATACAGCGAAAGTGATACAAATTTACGCACATTAATCATATGATCTTATATGTGCGCAGTAAATGTGTTATAACCGTGCAAACAACTCATTATTAATAGAGTCACTGGCAAATTGTCAAACATCTTGAAAAGACGTGAACCCCTCGCTTTAAAGGTAATGGCTCTAACATGTGGGCACGGCGCATGACTGGCTTACAAAAGAAAATCATTATGGGAAAGGCCCGCGAGGCTGGGGTGAAAGATCATTGTTGGTCGAAACGACTCCTCATTGGCATCTCTTTTAGAGTGTGGATAGTGCACTTGCCCCAGGAGTGCCAACCAAGTGCAACCACATATGGAATCATTCAAAAATCAATTAATTCTGATGAGAAAGAAAGTTGCATCGTATAATTATTGGAATATAGATGTCATATGCTACACTTTAATTATTCAGAATATAATTCTTCATTGTTCTTCTGTTTAACAAATCTGCATGTTCTTCTGTTTCATTTTCATAGATGACCATGCAGTCCATCTCTATGCCTAATTTTAAACACCATGTAACGGAGCAGAGTCGTCTGTCAGACAGGATGAGTCGGAGATTAACAAGGACTTATCAGCTCTATAGCCGAACCAGCGGTAAACATGTACAAGTCCTGGGTAATAAGAGAGTCAACGCCAATGGCGAGGATGGAGATATTCATGGCAAGTCACAGTCTTTTAAGACACACATAATTTTTCTTTGTCATCTGCAAACAATAGAATAGAACAAGTCAGTTAAGAATATTATTTCAGGTTACTTTCAAGTATGTCCAGTAAATGTCAATGCCAAAAGGTAACCTGCAAAGCTTGAAATGGATTCTATATTGTTGAGTATGGGGATCTCAAGAGAAACCCGTTATGGTTCTGGAAAACCCATCAGTACTCATCTTACCTCTGCCGTCTTAACATTTCCTGAATAGTTCACCATTAAATAAAGAGTTGTAGAATAGAAATATGACATATTACCTTCTAACGTCATTATTTTTTATCTATTGTGACTTCCAAAACAAATGTTTATTGCAAATGTTCCTATATTATGTGTAAAGCAAGATGATCTAACATTTCAATTTCTTGTTGAGAGTAATTTGCTCCAAAATGAGATGTATTTTATGCCGAATGAAAGGTCGACATATGATTCATAGTATAGGCAATGTGAAGTAAATCTTATTTTTATTAGAACTCAGTGTCATTTTCAAACCTATACAGTAGGGCACCTGTTTTAAGTAAGCCACCGCACTTCTCCAAACAAAACATTGGTTAGGATCCCATCCGCTGGGAATGAATTCCTGTCACCGAAGTATTTCTGCATGTCTAGCCATCTTTCCACTCATGCAGTCCATCCACTTTGCCCACTTTTTTGGAGGGTCATTTTATGAGGAATTTTCATAGTTTTACAACTCAAGGTATGAGTCAGTTTATGAAGAGAGGTGAGGTCAGCGACATCGCTTTATACCCTTCTTTGTTACTCCTATTCTTTGTCGTCTTGGCCTAACACACATGCACACACACAGGTTTGTTTTTGTGAATTTTATTTCATGAGCAAGCTGGTTTTTATACTGTAACAACCCACATGAGACTTTCTTTATTTTACTTTCTCAAGGACAAAAAAATCATTCTATTTGATTTATAAGAATTTCAAAACTCAGGACAATGTCTTCATAAGTCACATTTTCTTTGTAATATCTATACAAATGTGGGTCCTTATATGTCTGACACATCTAGGCTCAATATTGTCATTTATTTCTCACTGTGTCAACACAGACTACATTAGAATAATGCAAATATCAGACTCTCCCAATCACCTGCATCTTTCTTTATCGTTTTTGTACATCACCTGAAAGCAAATTGAAAAATAACAGGCTTTTAATATTTCCAGCAAAACTTGTTGTGGAAACGGACACATTTGGAAGTCGAGTTCGAATCAGAGGAGCAAAAACAGGATACTATATTTGCATGAACAAGAAAGGCAAGCTCATTGGACGGGTGAGTAAATGAAGTATTTTTTCATGCTGCCTTTCTATAGTTTAAAAATACACTAGCAGAGCATGGCACCAGAAACACCAAGGTCTAGAGTTTGATTCCCAGGAAAACTGATAAAACAATGTGCACCTTTAATGCAAGTCACTTTGCATAACAGTGTTTGCCAAATGCAATGAAACAGCATTATTCATATGATGATCTAGAAAATACAGACAACTAAACTCTCAGGCTCAACTGGCACTGACCGTATCGCAGGTAAACCCATCATGCCCTATGTGCAGAACTATGTCTCATAAATCTCTCAGTCTTAAATAGCAGATTTCTGAGTTTGTCATTTCAGTCGTCCGCTGTCTGTCTCTTTTTGTTGCCAGAGGAAGGGCCGCGGCAGGGATTGCATATTCACCGAGATCGTTCTGGAAAATAACTACACGGCTTTGCAGAATGCCAAGTACAAAGGCTGGTACATGGCCTTCACACGCAAGGGTCGACCCAGGAAAGCCATGCAGACCCGGCAGCACCAGAGAGAGGCCCACTTCATGAAACGTCTTCCTCGAGGACACCTATTAACAGAACAGAAGCCCTTTGATTTAATCCCATATCCCCTTAACAAGAGGACTAAGCACCATCAGCGCGCAAGCGTTAATTGAGGAAAGGGCAGTGTCTTATAATGGAGCGCTATCTTAATTCGAGTTTATCTAATCTTTGTGCATCCAGAGTTTAATGGACATCACAGCAAAGCAATGTTGTGTATAATTTAAGGAGTATGTACAGATGAATGACTGTACTAGGAACAGTTTGTTCTGGGACAATGACTAAACTCATGACTGAACAGAGGACAAGTAAGCCTTGTAATAATGCAACACATCTCTGGGAATGAAACAAGACAGCAGAACATACGACACATAAACCGCTCTCAGAAATGTGTGCAAAACTTTTGACATTTTTGAAGAACATCTAAAAATGTTTTCAACTTAATGACTTTTTGTTCAATGGAAAAGTTCCACGGATGTTCACCTACAATTTAAAAATATGATAATAATTACTTACCCTTATGTTGTTCCAAATCCCTGATCCTTTCGCTCATTAAATAAAGGTATTTTGGTCCCGACTCATTCAAAGTGCAGAAAGGTACCAAAAACAGTGTCAATAAAGTCCATGTGTCTTTGGGATATACCGCAGATGCCCAAGCCACGCATGAGTTCATCTGTTTGAAACAAAGCACAGGCTCATCCAAAATATACATCATCTGTGTGACCACATGCTATACAAGTGCACATACAGAGCATGTGTGTGCTATACTGACACTGAAGAGAGGAACATCCAAAATATCTTAATTTGTGTTCTCAGTGGTTTTTGAACAACATGAAGCTATATTTATTGACAAAATGTTAATTTTGGGGTGAATTTACCCTTTTATTGAACTACAGATTCCACCGGGCCCTCTATATTTAACAATATGAACCTTCAGAGGTTGAAAAGGTGCAGTCTTTCCAGTGAAAAGGTAACCCTTTGAGTTTAAATATTTTGCACATTATTTTCTGACAGTGACCATGGCAGCTACCTACTGATGACCCCCAAACATATGCAGATACACACAGATTCCACGATGTGTAGGGATATTATCAAAAGCATCTTTATTGTTTGTACATGACTATATATTTTTATTGGAAGATTGTAAGATACTTAAAAAAATGGAAATATTTATTTTAGAGCGTGTATTAAATTCATGTAAAAGTATTGATTTAGCAATTTTTTTGGGGTGTGAGATTCATTGACTCCCTGATGTCTTTTGTGGGAAATTCGGACGGTGATTGATTCTCCTCCTTTGAGATGCACTTCTACGCTGCGTTTGCTTTGAAGGAGTCAGCGATCATTAGCTGACAGGTCGAATTCTCCTTCTCTCATAGATCACGCTGTATGTGTGTGGGCGCATCAAGAACACGAGCACGACAAGTATGGGTTAAAGTCGAAGGCCTCCAGGAACACAAGTCGGCCAATTTGGGAGCCAGTTTCTTTCAGAGTCAGTCTCATTCAGTTGACAACAACAGCAGCCTGAGAGAAACCTCAAGGGCATGCTCGGGTCTATTCAAGAGGTATACCTCCAGGACCGTATAGCTGTTGTTATGTTTTTGGCCCAGCAGTCGAACTCCCAGAAAAAGAGGCCTGAGCCTCAGATAACTGTGAGGCAATATCTGTGACAGGCCAGTCTCGATTGAATGTGCTCAGCAAGTGAGACTGGGCCTTTGAATAGCTCGGGCCTTTCGCTTTAGAAGAGATGAGGTCAACCCACCATTGCTGTCCCAAACAAAGGTTACCACCGTGTAGTTGCATTTCTGCGACCCGCGCACCGTAACCCTCTGATCAAATGCTCCCTTTGTAGGCGCCGTAGAAAAGAAACATGTTATACAATGGTGGACCTGAATAATAACACAAGGAGGGGTCAGCTATCAAAAAAAGGAAGCCCAGTCACACAGAGGGGGTGAGGAGAAACCAAGAGCGACTCGGGAGGGGGAGAGAAAACGTTCGGTGGGGGTGTTATGGGTTGAGATGTGGGCGAGAGGGGCTGAAAGAGGGCAAATGGCTGGGAAGAGGCAAAGAGGGGCACAGACGAATGAAAAGGGCCAAAAAAGAGTGTCTCTCTGTTGAGGCAGTTGAGCATGACCATTGAGGCCTCAGGATGGGGAGGGAGAAAGGGAAGAAGAGACACTGAACAAAAATCACAGCACCGAGCTCTTCGCCCTGTCGCCTTTTTCCCAGGACTTCTGATTTGTCAGTTGGCCTTTGGACTGTATCCACGTGCAGAGCCATGTTTCGGGCAGAGAAGCATCTAGAAAAGCATTTGATTGACCTACTAAAACTCTTTAAATTGGTGCTTTGTTCTGTTTGTGTCAAAAGACCACCATACAAAAACCATGACTCATTCCACAGGCATCATTCAATAAGTCAAACTTCATTAATGAATTTTAAAAATATTCAAGTTTCTATACTGAAGAAAATTTTTTGAAGATTCATTGTTTTCAAGATATCATTGTTTTTAAAATACAAACCTGTAACTACAAAATTTGATAAAGTTATGTTTGAAACACATGGCGGGTGGCATGGTGGCTCAGTGGTTAGCGCTGTCGCAGCATAGCAAGAAGGTTGCTGGTTCAAGTCCCGGCTGGGCCATTTGGCATTTCTGTATGGAGTTCTTCCCCCTATGTCACTGTAAGTGAATTGGATAAACTAAACTGGCCAAAGTGTGTCCGTGTGTGAATGTAAGAGTGTATGGGTGTTTCCCAGTACCAAGTTGCGGCTGGAAGGGCATCCGCTGCGTAAAACATATGGCGCAATAGTTGGCGGCTCATTTCACTGTGGCGACCACTAAAAATAAAGGACTAAGCCAAAGGAAATTGAATGAATTAATGAATATTTGACACAGAATAAATAGGACCGAGTCATAGCTTCAGACTTTGCACTACACAGTTCCTCACAGTGTGGTGACCAAATGCTGGAATACACTGCATCGCTTTAAAACTGAAGCTTGCTGACTTTGTAAATGGTCAAATCAAGCTTCTTCAAATTTTCCCCTGGAGGACAATGTGCTGCAGAGTTTTACTCTGACTGCATCAAGCTCATCTACCTGTGGTCTTCCAATGATTCTGGAGACATTGATAAACATGTTCAGGTATGTTTTAGTAGGGTTAGAGCTAAACTCGGCAGAAAAGTAGATCTCATGGCCCTGATTTGAGAATCCTTCAGTAAAAAAAAAAGATTAATTGACCTTATATCATATTAAATTACAGAGGATCACACACTGCCCATTCTGAACAAGTGGGGTACAACAAATATGTGTTCTGAAATACGTTTGAAATTGATGAAATGAAAGACCTACAGTACGTGTCATCCTCTATGCAGTTTGTACATTTTGACTGACACAAATCTTTTAAAATCTTTTAATGTTGACTAGTAGCTAAACTCATCAGGATAATTTTAGAACTAACTGATGTACAAACAGAGCCAAGTTTTTCAATGGGCATTATGGGCACAGGCCAATGCACACATGGGGCCCATGCAAGAGAAAGAAAAATATTTCTACCTTGTTGGCAGAGGCTATTTATACAATCTCTGCTCATCAATGCTTAATTGACATAGACAACATTATTAAAGATGAACTTCTGAAAACAGGATAGTCGTAAGTGCACTGCAAAATGTTTTGATGCGATTGATCTTTTTTTCCCCCTTTATCACATTACATATCACACAATACATTTATTTTCAATAACAAGAAAATGTATTCATTTATTCATTCATTTTCTTTTCGGCTTAGTCCCTTTATTAATCCAGGGTCGCCACAGCAGAATGCACCACCAACTTATCCAGCATTTGTTTTACGCAGCGGATCCCCTTCCAGCCACAACCCATCTCTGGGACAAGAAAATTTATATATATTTTAAAAAATGGAACTAATAAAAACAAGTCCCTATTGGGTATTTAACAAATGATATTTATCGGTGTGTATAAAGAGCATCTACTAACAAATTAATTTATTATTCATGCAACCAGGCCCCGCAGTTGCATGAAAGTTCCTTTTTTTCTCAAGAGCATGTATCTTAACATCACGACCATATTTATGCAACTGGAGTTCATTTGATTTCCTCTAAAGGAGTTTGAGCTGGGTTTACTTTCCCCTATAGTTCTAAGAACTATTAAAACATTCTTCCATTATGAAAGTCCTTCATGGAATTTTTTTTGTTCACAAAAATGGTTCTTCAGATCTCAAGATTATAGATTTCACTTTAAGGTATAATAAAAGTAGTACAATTGCCTCACAGCAAGAGGGTCGCTGGTTCGAGCCCCGGCTGGGTCAGTTGGCATTTCTGTGTGGAGTTTGCATGTTCTCCCCATGGTTGCGTGGGTTTCCTGCAGATGCTCCGGTTTCCCCCACAAGTCCGAAGACATGTGGTATAGGTGAATTGGGTAGGCTAAATTGTCCGTAGTGTATGAGTGTGAATGAGTGTGTCTGAATGTTTCCCAGGGATGGGTTGCAGTTGGAAGGGCATCTGCTGTGGCAACCCCAAATTAATAAAGGGACTAAGCGGAAAAGAAAATGAATGAATGAAGTTAATAGTCCTGGACACACAACCTCATCACCACCACTCCACCTCTGACACCTATTTCAGTGTTTATCTACAGAAAATCTACAAAATGGAAAGTTTAAATTTGAATAATCTGTGAGAATAGGAATATAAACACAGTAATTTTCCTATTTGTTTGGACCATGTAGATATATTTAGCAACTGCCTTAGCCCTTGATGCACAACATGAGTCTTAAAAGACCAAATTTTGCAATATAATTAATTTCATACTTTAGATTTAGTTTTCGAGGTGACGCTCAATTCACGTATTTTTGATTATCACAATTCCTCGTTTTTGTCCTTCTATTCTAACTTTCTGAACAATATATATATTTTTTTAATTGTGAAATAAGGGACTTTTTTCCAATGTGTTGATCTATAAATACAAAATACTGTGATCTTAAAGTATTCATTAATAATCACAATGATTTATGAACACCAAATCATTACTGGGATCACATGAGAAATGAAAAAGAATCATTTTATATGCATAAAATTCAGTTAATTTTACAATTGAAAAATAAATAGGAAAGGAACTTACATCATTCAAGTTATCTTTATATCAGACATTTATTTCACCACAACAGAGTAAACTTTCTCTGGTAATTGTTTTATAAAGCAGATGTCCTTTCTTGCCACAACCCAGGACTAAGAGTACAACCCTCAGCACTGGGAAACACTTACATTTACATACACTACTGCTACTTTAGCTGATCCAATTCACCTATACTGCATGTTTTTTTGGACTGTGAGGGGAAACCACAGAACCTGGAGGAAACCCACACGAACATCAGGAGAACATCCAGAAAGGCCTCCTGGTCCTTCTCGGTCTCGAATCAGTGATCTTCTTGCTGCGAGGCAACCATTCTAATAAATTATCCACTGTGTCAAATAAAAATAAAATAAAAAACTGACCTTGCGGACATTATGTACACTGATTTGTCAAGGTGCTCTTCAAAAATATGCCCTTGTTTACCTGAATATGAGTATGAGAATGTCAAAAACAATGTTCTAAATACTAAAATGTTCTAAAAAGTACAATTACTTTTCCAAAATGTAGTGCATGTAAAATTAATTAATTCATTCATTCATTTATTCATTCATTCATTTTCCTTTGGCTTAGTCCCTTTATTCATCAGGGGTTGCCACAGCAAAATGAACTGTCAATTTATCCAGCATGTTTTACACAGTGCAACTTCCAGCTGCAACCCAGTACTGAGAAACACCCATACACCCAATACACTTTGGCCAATTTATTTTATTAAATTCACCTATAGCGCTTGTCTTTTGGACTGTGGGGTAAACCGGAGCACCCGGAGGAAACCCACACCAACATGGGGAGAACATGCAGACTGCACACAGAAATGCCAACTGGCCCAGCTGAGACTCAAACCAGCGATGTTTTTGAAACGTAGTTCTTTTAAACGTACTCAAGAGTAGTGAGTGTTACTTGGTGCATGGTTAGTGTGTTTACATGCAATTTTGTGCATGTATTTGAAAACGTAACATTCGGTAGTGCATTTAGTCATTGTTTAAGGTCATTTAGTGATTTCAGTCATCATTACATTTAAACGATTTTATGTCGTTAGCACTGTCGCCTCACAGCAACAAGGTCGCTGGTTCAAGTCCCGGCTGGGTCGGTTGGTGTTTCTGTGTGGAGTTTGCATGTTTTCCCTATGATCATGTGGGTTTCCTCTGGGTGCTCCGGTTTCCCCCACAGGTAAATTGAAAAAACTAAATTGCCCATAGTCTATGTGTGTGAATGTGAGAGTGTATGAGTGTTTCCCAGTGCTGGGTTGAGGCTGGAACATATGCTGGAAAAGTTGTTGGTTTGTTCTGCTGTGGCGACGCCTGATAAATCAAGGGACTAAGGCGAAGGAAAATGAATAAACGTCTTCTTGGACATAACGCTTAATGTTTACGCACTGCACAGGTTTGCTGCATTTAAAGCATACTGTATGTCTTGAGGTCGTTCTGTCTGTTGCTAATTTTATATGCACAATCTGATTGGACGGGAATCATGGAACTGATTATTCTACTTATGCCGAGTTCAGACTGCATGATTTTCAAAGTAGTCGTGTCTGCATGACTATCTGGGCTAGCGTTTTGTCGCTGCTTTGTTTACACTGCAAGATGGATCGGCGACAGGCAGTTTTACACTGCATTATTCAAAATAGGAAGAATCGCAGACAACTTTGTCCAAATTATGTCTCACACCCAAAAACACGTAGTATATCTTTTGTTATTAACTACACAACGAGAAAGAAGCCTTTAATGGGGTAGAAAATGTACACATTTGCTCACCTGGCTTTGAAGGGAATTAGCAATTTCCTCTCAACTTTTTTATTTTTTGACCGGGTTGGGTTGTGATATTGCTCACGACACGTCAAACAGACAGGTGCTCATGCCAAATTTACACTAATTTTCCCTCAATTTCTTGAGCCCGAATAAACTGAAAATGAGCGCTTTTAACTTCTCCCCCAACCTTCCGCTGTCCTGCAGGTACCCAATCTAGTGAATATTTTCAGTCAAAACACATTTCACACGGCATAATTTGAACTCATCGGCGATTCTCTCAGATCACGTCTTTGATAGTTCATATTTTGTGATTATTACTTGCATAAACGAGCACCAATTTGCCTGTGATTTCAGGCATTTGTCTGCGATTACTCAAAACTTGTCGGCGAGTCAAAATCGGGGCTAAAATCATGCAGTCTGAACTTAGCATTAGCCAATCACCACAGAAAAAAACAAAAACAAATTAGTGACTGCAGGTGGAAGGGAAATAGTGAAGTGAAAGTACCAATATAACACTAAAAAGTACTCAAGTGAAAATAAAAGTACACATTTTTAAAACTACTTAGAAAGTACAATTCCTGACAAAAAACTACTCAATTATAGTCCTTTGAGTATTTGTAGTCTGTTACATTACGCCATTGCTAAAATGTCAAACATCATCAACTCGCTCCAAAATGTTGATGACATTAGCAACGGACCACTCGGACCTGTTGTATTTGCTTTGACCAACTACAGACAACAGTCAACATCTGCCAATATACAGACCACTGGTCATCGGTCTGTCAGAAAAGCCGGTATATTTAAAAAAAAAAAAAGGACTGGAGGAACTATAAGAATCTCTCTTGGTAGCCCTTAACTCATAGACATCTGATTCTTCCATGTTAGACTTTTTGAAATAATTTTTCACAAAGCTCAGGCCAGCAGTCTCCCCTGGACATTAGCTATTGGATGAATCTGGAATCTCGTGTTGCTGTGAACTGGAGCGTACCATCTTTGGGCAGTGTGAGAAAGGGTGAAGACAGCGCCAGGACTCTTGCTCTGCTCCTAGAATGTTTCAATGATGTGTGCAGATGTTTGGCTCGCAGCACTGCTTGTCAACACAGGGGTGTAATGATGCTCAATGCTTTCCGTCTTTCTGTGGTCAACACGAGACTGTTACGGTGAGAGTTTAGCACGCTGCAAAAGCTGACGATTCTGTTGAACGTTCAGTGTGTTTTTAATCATTTTGACAAACTCATATCAATGGCATCTACCCACGCTTTTTACTATCAGCAGAGCCAGAAGACTGATGCCAGATATAGAGTTCAAGGTGTGGCGTGAGCTGTTGAGTAAATCAAACAAGTTACAGTTTACTGCTGTAAAAACCTTGAATCGTCACATGCATCATTCTTTACAGTTCTACAGCTGATTAAGGTACAAAATGAATCACAGATACTCATTAAATGTGCACTTACGCTATGCTGTGTTTGATTTACCTCAGAAGTTGGATGTCAGAACTGGTCAATGTTCCAAAATGGCTGACGTTCCAAGTGTGTTAGCATTAGCAGTGTTATAGCAGTAGGATTACAGTGCATTCTGTTACTGGATTGTAGCATTTTCACTGTCACACGTGAATTATATTGTGATCCTTTAAAATGCTGTAAATGGTTAAACATTTCACTGTCTTCCATGGAACTCTTGTTATTGAACCTGCTGTGTTATTACATTTTTAAGCCAATTCTTAAAACCATATGGTGTGATTGTCTCGAGCAATAAATTACAGCTCTTATGAATTCAAAAGAAAAATCATAAAATCATTAATAAGTGCATCAGGCCTAATTTTACAAGTGAGTATTTTAGTAAATGGCAATCCTTTTTTTAATGATTAAACATAAGAACTTGATTCAATTTATCACTGAAAACCATTTAAAAAAGTGTAATAAGTTGAAGGATTCATGTAAGTGAAGCCCCCTGTGAAGCTCATAGTGTGCATCAGTTAAGTTTTTGTCTCAGAATTTTCCAGTTTTTACTTTTTTGAGGAACTTTTTAAGTTTTGTTGCCCTTTGGAGTGATACTCCATTTATTGAAAATGTCCAAATCCAACAGATCATGGAGGACAAAAACATTAATTATTAATTAGTTCATTCATATATGTTATGTTTTATATATA
>CAIGQQ010005934.1:307972-335634 GCA_903798035.1 Danio albolineatus | reverse complement strand
AGTGCATGTTGCAGCGTCATGTTAATGAGCCTGTCCGAACGCCATAGAGCTCATGCTACTGCTGCTCCACTGCTGTGCCTCCCCTCATGACCCAATAAACGGCAGAAGCTGAGCAGGAGGCGGGCGGTGCACGAACGACAGCCTTTTACGGTTTCGATTCGATTAACGAACAATAAGTATATTTACAACACTAACGCTGTGACCAAAGTCAACACTGAGTCATTTGTAATGTTTCCCGAGTCTGTTTAAAATGGGCTTGTTTTTATACATCGCTGGATCGGCCAACCCCACCGAGGCCACAGTCTATGAGGTGAGGAAAGACTTTTAAAAATATTGTCAAACTTTTGCCGGTTGTTTGTGTCAAACTTTATACAGCTGGGATTTGAATGCATGTTTCAGGCTTTGCCACTTGTTGACAAGCAGATTGAACGTTAGGAATATTTTATCTATAGTTCGTAGCACGTGTTTACGTAGTTGACAAAGTTCAACTATCGGTTTATTTCTTTTGCAATCTGATACATCTGTTTGTTTCTAGACTTGCGTGCTAACCCTCTTGCGTCAGGTCACGGAAGTGTAGAACCGTGTCTGGAATCTCGTTTGGCTGCTTACTTGACAGCATTTTGGGGTATAACATGATGGCTAGAATGCTGTCTACATAGTCAACTTCATAGGTTTTGAGAACACGCTTGAGAGTTAGACTGGGCCAAGTTCAGTAAACAAAAGTATACAGTGTTAGCAGTAGCTAAATTTCAACAGATTTACAGACTTCTACAGTAGAATTTGGTATAAGTGAGTTATTTTAATTATAATATAGTTGTCAATTGGGAATATGTGAATGAGAATTAGCACAGTATGTTGATTTAACAAACGATACTTTACAGTATGATGTCCTTTCTCCTTTACAAAGGTCTATGGATTTTGTTATCACTGGAGATAGTACAGATCTCCTTGTCTGTAGTCCAAAGGAGTGAAATTATCATTGAAATGTGCTGAGTGAAATGTTCTTTTTTGGACTGGCTTTTAAAGGATCTTTCTGTACTTGTTTTTGATTAGAGGATAAGAAGTTTTTGAAGCGTGTGTTCTATATCTGCTCCGTTTTCATTTTATGCAGGCTCATTAGTTGGCCCATTGCAATCAGATTTAAAACATCTGTGGCATAAAATTAGTGTAATGGCTTCAGTATTTTTTTAGGACTTTTGTCTGTAATCATGATAACCCTAAACTTTCTTCACAGTATTCATGATAAAAAAAAATATATATATATTTTTTAGTTGCGTTTTGTAGTTTGAATACTAAAATGGACGTTAAAGTGAATCAACCCATTGTCTAAAAATTATGAAAATTAATTATGTGCATAATTCTAAAAATAAATAAGTCAACTTAACAGCTCCAAATAAGTGTATTAACTTTTTTTAAAATAGACTTTTTAAAGACACTTTTAAGACAATGTGTTTACTACACTTTCTTTTGTAAAGTAACTAATCGGTTTGTACAATGTGGAAAATGTTAGCATTAACTGATAATAACTTACTTTTTATGACTATGTATTAGGGCTGTGCAATATGGACAAAATAATCATATTGTGATTTTTGGAACGAATATTGTGATTGCGATTTTACTTGCGATTTTTTGGAAACTGTTTTTGCTTTTTCAAACAAGCTACATACACACATTCTAAAGGTATTCAGTGCACAACAAGCTCATGACAAAACATTTCACAATGAAATAACATAATATTAAGTTTAATAAATAAAACTGTAGTAAAATTGTCTTTAAAACACACAACATGGAAAAAATAAAGATTAACTAACCTCAATTCCAGTCATAACAATAAATCAAAACCACTTATTCGGTTCCCCTGCTCAACTTCATTGTGCGCAGAGTGAGCTCTGATTGGTTAACATCTTTCTCCCGCTCAGCTAAGCTGTAACTGCCCGGTGTGCTGCTTCAGCTCTGATTGGCCAACATAATAAAATCATGTGCACAAGAACGTAAACAAAAATCAAAATAAATTAATAGATAAAATTGCAGACTTATGCAATTTAGAAATGACGTGCTTAAATCACAATTTTTTTTCAGTTGCGATTAATTGCACAGCCCTATTATTTATTCATAATTGTTGATCTAAAGTTAATAACAGAAAGACAACTGGTCGACTGTTCATTTTATCAGCATAAATCCAATAAACGTACAGTTCTATTTAGTTTAATAGTAAATAGAAATAGAAAGAAATATACATTAATGTTATAAATAAATAAATAGTGTTTTAGATGTATTTTCATTTTTGTTCTTGAACATTTTTAAGAACATGCATTGTAATTATTTAGACTACAAAATATAATATTTAACATTTTTATTCATTTCATCGCTTGTAACTTTTTTGTTCTAGCACACTCTGTTCCTAACACACTATTATGTTTTAGTAAATCAAAGTTGCATAATTGTTTTGTGATTTCACTGGCACTTATTAGAAGTCAGGAGCGTTATACGTTGACAGTATGGATTTTCTTTTTTATTATTTTAATGTCATAACATACTCTAACAACCAACTTCTATGAAGCTAGATGCTTTCTCCTACACACTCCTTTTATTTTATTTTAAATTAAATTTTTTATACTGTAAAATTTACAAGTGCACTATAAATTAACAATTACAACTGTGCTATAGTTTTACAGCACAGTTGTAATTGTTAGTTTACAGTGTTCTCATAAATTTGTCAAAAATAGGTTAACTATGGAATAAAAGCAACTCATCTTTTTTTCACAAAAGTATCCACATTAAGTTATGATTGTTTTTACACAGAAAGTATGTTAGACATTAGGGATGCACCGATACTGAGCTGAAGCACTCGTGAAAACACACAGAGACCAAAGACTGATACCAGTGAAGCCACTCACAGAACATTTTCAGCACACACAGAGGCTCTAGCAGCTGGAATACAATGTCAAACTCAGCAGTGTGGAAATATTTCAGAATGAATGATTCCTGTTTGGTGCCTTTTTTCGGTGCTATTCAAACGCCTGAGCTGTGAGAACGATCAGGAACATTATTTCCTCAACAAAAGCTTTGATGATTCAAATTCAAGACATGTTTGTAATGATGCTACTGTCCTGTTACCCAACAAAAGTAAGAAGTGTTTTTGTATCAGCTCAGCTGCTCAATCTTTTTTCATTTTGTTGCCTTTACACATTCTTCCTTGTTCTGACTTCTGCTCTTATAGACGAGCATGATATGAAACACAGAATAAACACATAATAATCACACCACATTCTTGGAAGCTTGTAACTGCAGCAGACACACTTTCTGACAACAGCAGGCAGAATGTTAGCTTGGCTAGCTTAGGCATGGGCCAGTATAAGATTCTGACGGTATGATAACTTTGGATAAAAATATCGCGGTATCACGGTATTGCCATTACCGCTCCAAAATATATTCTTTTTAAATGTTTGGCTAAAAAATAAAAACATTATCCCCTTTGAAAAGTGTATATTTTATTTTTTGAAAGATGTATAATATTTTGGAGCAGTAAACATGTCAGGCTAAATAATTTAAATGAATCATTGACTTCTGCTGTCTTCATTTGTTTCAAAAACGCAGATTTCTTTACAATTAAAGCAGCATATTTGGATATTTTTTCTGCTAAAGATACTGTTGTCCTTAAAAATAAAAACAAAAAAAAATGTAAATAAAAAAAAATCTTACATATACCTTAGGAACAAGATAACAGAAAATTTTGGCGGTTTTAAAACCTTGACTTTTCCAAACCGGGGTGTACCTTGAAAACAGTTATCGTTCCATGCCTAGGCTAGCTATACAATAAATATATTGATGTTTGCATTAGATGTCGCCTACGCTATCCTTTGAAATGAATGTGGGACCAAGGTGCACTGGAGGACTGTCCATCCCAGAGACGCATACATGTATCTATGATCGGGAGTTTTCCCGGTGGTCAGAATGCAAATATTTTTTTTTATTTACAAAAATAATAATTTTACATCGCTTTTCTACATCGATAAGTGACTACATAGGCATTGCCGATAAAGAGAGTGTGTTTGTGTACATGGAAATGTATTATCCTCCCTCCCTGTTAGATTTGATCTAATCTGTGTCCTGAAACACACCCCCTCTCCTGCTTTTACTTCTAATTCTAATGGAGGGAGCGATTCGCTTGTGAATGAATCCCCGTTATGAACGACTCGTTCACTTAGCCGAGTTGAATGTAAGTTTCTAGCACCGCAGCGTCTTTCCATATTTCATTGACATTGTTTGTTTATTTTATTCAACAAAACTAGCATAAGCCTAATATTTAGTGCAAGTTGGTGCTACTTTTGCCTTAACTTTACTTTGTCAGTGCAGTAAGAGACTATATTATCATTAATAACATTACTTGTCTAACACAAAAGTTTGTAACATACAAAAACGTTAAAAACGAAATCTAACCTATTAAATGTTCTGCCTTCATGCTTTTTCTTTGTTTACTCGTTACTACACCCGTATGCAACGTAAAAGTCCAGCATCTTCAGATTGGCGTTAGTTTTGACTAGTGCGGTTGACTGACATTTGTCCTGGGAGCACTGTACAAGTGTGGTGGCACTATTGATGCACGCTCCGGGTCCGTATGCGATATCTAGTGTATATATCTATGCATTAAATCTTTAACTAGTCTACATTACCACTCAGCCTCCCTAAAACCTTTGAGGTTAGTTCAGCAACCTGCACGCGATTGCCTCTTCTTGCCTGTGTTTCTGCGCAATTTTTAATCCACAGCAACATAAGTCCTAACAGAAGACATGGTGTGTGTTTACCTGTCGATTGCTATTATAACTGCATCTATGAAGTTCTTTGTCATTGCACACAGTTTACAAAATGGCACAGGGAGGAATTGGTTTGTCATCTACAGTAAAGTTGCTTCATGAAAATATACATATGAACACATACTTTATGATGTTGCTTATTTAATTTACAACGTTTTATCTTCGAATTCAAAACATTACAATGTATGTGGAATTATCCATCATGTCATGCTCAGAAATGCCAGACAGACAGAGCACCCAGTCAATGCAGTTCACTGGGTCACAGTGATTGACAGAGATAGAAACACCAAGAGCTGTTTTGGATTAAATATTGTTTTGTAATGACCCAAATATTTTTATAGCCTCAGAGTAAGGGCTTTTCTTTATTTATTTTGAAAACAATTGGATTTAGAGATGTGACTAATTTGCTTTTGTTTAGTTGTTTATTAATGGAAACAAAAACTACTTAAGCATAAAGAGGTTTGTACTTTTTTGGTATTTTACAGTAAACGTGTATGTGTGCGTGTTAGAGAGAGAGAGAGAGTGAGAGAAAGAGATCTTTTCATGACTTTTTCAGAAAAGTACACATTTTAGATAGAAAAGTATTGACAACCTACACATTGCACACTGCAAACTTTCCTCTGCACGAATATCAAGAGGAGATATAAAAAGCAGTCTAGAGTATAGGCCTGTCACAAAAATCAATAGATCGACTTATCACACAGCACATGCATATGACCTCATTCATTCTTGGTTATGCAATATACTGTATATCAGCCATACAAAAAAGCTGATTGTGCAACATCTCTATCTCTATTAGAGGTGTCAGTATCAACAGGGTTAAAATAAAACACTATAGTATACTATACATTACTATAGTATATTTTCATGTGGGTTCTTGACAACTTATTACTCATTATTAAATGATTATTATTAAATAGTTAAAATGACTATAATTAAATGAAATATTATAATATTGTGTGTTCTTTGGAAGAGTGTACTTGCATTTATATTATATTGTTGTTCTGGCATTATATAACGAGAGACTTATTTTGGTGCAATATATCTTACAACAAAAAAAATTATATCATGACAGGCCTGTATGAGTAAAAAATGAACAATTAAATAAAAAACGGATTGAAATTTGTTTGTACTTCTGGGTTCCCATGCTTCTTGAGAAAGTACTTGAAAATACTAGAATTTTAGACAAATGAATTCAAGGCCTTTAAATCCCTAATAATTTACAATTTTAGGGATTTATAAGAAGTTCTCAAAAGTTCTTGAATCTAATGTCCATGAAAGTGTGGGCACCTTGGTACTTTGACAACACTGTATTTAGCAGCACAAAAAGTTTTGTACCAAAATAATTAGTCTCTCTGTGTGACCACATGCAAAACTGCCAAATCCCCAAAAAAGTATTGATATCGGCAAATGCAAGGAAAAAAAAATGCATTGGCACTCGTACTTTGTCTTTAAAAAATGGTATCAGTGCATTCCCTCTAAATAAATAAATAAATGAGATAATGATAAATAAATTATAATTTAAACAACTATGTTAAAAAGGATAAAAAATATATAACAACTTATAAGAATCTATTTTAGATTAGATTAGATTCAACTTTACTGTCATTACACATGTACAAGTACAAGGCAAAGAAGTGCAGTCTAACCAGGAGAGCAATAGCAGCAAGTGCAGAATACAGGTATAAATTATAAAGTGCAGTTATAGAAAAACTATGGTGATATTTACCAATGGATGTACTATGAACATTATATACAGGTTGCAATAGTTATAAACAAAGATTTACAATAAATGATTATACATACAGGTTGCTATTAATAATCAGAAGTGTGCAGATAGATTTCTGACCTGTATTAAAATAAAAAAATACGCAACCACAATCCATTTTATTATATTTGAAATAATAAAATAATTTCTTGCTGACAAATAGGTCAATGCAATGTTTTGAAGTGTAGCGCATGAAGAAATATTTTAAAAAATTTACTAGGGACTGCAATCCCTAACAATATAATATCACATCAAATATAAATGTTAAAAATGATTAACTTAAATGTAAATTCATTTACAATTTAGCTGGCGTCTTTTGCAAATTATGTAAATGTGTAATAATCAAAATATATTTTGATAGATGTGGTAATTATTATTGTGCACATTGGGGGAAAACAAAATTTAAAGCTGTATTGCCATTTTTATTTTTGGAAAACCCATTTTTTTGCTTTTAAATCATATAGGACTTCATCATCTAATAAAACTAGTGTATACTATTAGGTCTTTGATGACTACAGACTCATTGAAATGTCTTAAACAAAACAAAAAAAGTTAGCAACAGAAAAAACAACAACAACATAGAAACTAACTGTACTGCATGTTAACTATATTGTAGATATTGGAAAAAGAGTTCATCACATGACCACATAACCTGAAAATAAACCACAGTTACAAATCAAAGGGAAATTCTGCTCAAGGGGCTATTGTGTTATACAAAGTCTTTTTTTTTTGTGGTCAATAAAAAAATGAAAGCCCCCTGTTTACCTAAAAGTCACTCCGAGGTTTTAGCTGACTCAGAATTAATCATCTCTTGCTTAAAAATGTTGAAGAGAATAAAAGCAGGGGATTAATATTACACAGCGGTTGTCAAATCAATCAACAGCTTTAAGTGGCCGGAGCCAGTTCTGGTGCAGGATTATTATTTAATGCTGTATCATATGCTGTCGCTGATACTCCACTTCTCACTGAGACTGTGGAAAAACAAGGTCAGTCAGTCAAGTATTGTGATTAGACTGGCCAGCGTTATCCGTCACTTCACCAGCTTTTCATTATAACCTTCTTAACTTTTAATTAGTTTTCTAATATTTTTCTAATATTTGAATAAAATAAAATCAGATTGAAATAAAATCTCATTCAATTTAAATAAAATTAAATTCAGTAAAACAAAGAAAGAAAAATAAATTATTGAATGAGTCTGTCAACATGTCATTCTGTCTTTGAATGAACTAGTAATAACTGAGATTTATGAATTGGCAGTTGTGCACTAGCAATCAACATCAGGATTTCCATTCATTTTCGTTTCATTCATCATTCCACCAAGCATGAAATATTTTCTTTTAACAATCATTCACCGTGTTGATCATCATGTCAAAGCCCACAGTCCATTAAACACATTTCGTTCAACTGCTGTGTTTCTCGTACAATAAATGAGCTTTAGTGCTGCTTCGATTACAGTGTTCATCGGTGAAGCTGCTCTTTCTGAAATTTTTGTAAATGTAAAATGTAAATATTTAGTACAATCTCAGTCTGTCAGCTGTGTTCTTTCAGACTAACGCTAAATTCAACATTAAAGTCCCTGGGGGAAATGCCTTTACACAAGTACCCAATTTGTTTCATTCCGTTAAAATCTTTAGAAAAGTTTAATCAATTAAATGCAAAATTTAAAAGGAAAAGAAAAGAAAGCACATTTCTCAGTAAGCCCTATTGTACACCTCAGAACGCGTGTGCCTCATTGAACTTTCCGTTGATACTTTTGAATCTCAAAGGTGATTGGAGGGGATGGCATTATAAGAACTTGTTGCAGTAAATAATGACCAAATTTTTATTTTGGGATAAACTATCCTTTTAAGCCTGCTTTTAAAAAGAATGCATCTTTGTCTGTATGTTTTGGCCTTCCAAAACTTGAAATGGTGCTTTCCCCATGTATGAACATTGAATTTGAGTCATTCGATGGACTGTGAAAACGGAGGTATTACAAAATGATGAGAAATGTTTAGTCATGATTAGTATTGTATTGATATCCAAGTTATCTATGTTCATACAGTTTGTTCTATTCAATTTCATAGTGTAGTGGTAAAGAATGTTACTTTGTACATTCTTCATACATTTGTTGAAGACAAAATTCTTAGCCTTTTTTTTTTGTTCAAATATTTACCCAACGATTTAACACAACATAAAATACTGTGAAAAATTCCTTGCTTTGTTATATTCTGGGGAAAGTCTTATTTCTTTAAGCTTGGCTGGAATAATACAATATAATTTTTTTAATAATAAATAATTAAAAAATAATAATAAATATTATTAACCTCCTTAATAAACTTTTTTTTTTGATTGGCTACAGAAAAAAGCACTGTTGTACAATGACTTGCCTAATTAACCGAACTTGCTTAGTGAATCTAATTTACCTAGTTAAACCTTTAAATTTCACTTCAAGCAGAATACTTAAAAAAAAAAAAACTAGAATTGTACATTGTAATCAGGATAAAGGTAATAGACACTAATTAGAAATTGGTCATTATTATGGTCAAAAATTCTTTCTCTAAGTGTCTTTTGATAAACACAAGGGCAGTTGTGTTTTACTCTAAACATGGATTAGTGATTGTGAGATGAACACATACTGTAAGTATTGACTGTTTTCAGCAATTAGATTATTGATTATAAATAATCTAATTAGATAAAATAATCAGAAAACAACATTTTACACATGGTATTTTCAGATTTGCCAATGTGGATGAGCAACTCTTGCATGAGAGCATTTTGGAACAAAAACAGTGTTTTTAGGTTGTATAGTGTAGCAGGAAAAAGTGCCCAAAATTGACTTAATCTTTTTATTGTTCATAGAACGACACTTGTGGTTACTGTTAGCATGAACTTGACAGAAATTGACTTCATTCATTGACTTAAAATGACCTTGAAGCATAGGTTGAGAGCAATTGCAAAAATGGGTCAGTCAGAAAAGCTGTATTAGTTCTGAGAAAAGGTCTTGCATCATTTGTTTGCAGATTCCACATTGCTTGATATTTAGTATTCAGCTAGTGCAGTGTGATTTGTACATTTTTGCGTGGCTTAAGTGACCAAATAATTGTTTTTGGGTCATCGTCTGCTTAATAATATCTAGAAACGCTGTGTCTGTTCTCGTACTGTCAACATCGTGTATTTTTGCTGATGTTTGTGGTTAGTGATAAACGATGTGCTCAAAGAGCTCCTTTGCAGTCCTTGGAAAGAATGTTGTGAAGGAAATGGCACAGGGTCATCATGAGCTACACTTGACCTGCTCAGCAGAACCGAGGCATTTCTGGAATTCTGCGTCTAATTTGGTCTTGAATTTTGTCTTGCTTTTATTGTAGTTAGCCATAATGCTCAGTAATGCATGTGTGTTGTGTAAATACATGTGTGGTTAAAATAAAAAGACAGGTTGCTAAAATGTTCTATTTAAAACATTGTCACAGTCTATTTATTCAGATTCATAACCTAATACATAATGACTGAGATTTAACAGCTGAACAGTGATTGATAAGCAATGATAATGCAAGATCTGATAAAGGTGATTTAATGATTAAAATTTTGTAGATTGCTCTTTTTATAAACAGCATTGATATAATGGTGTAAAGTAGCTTCACGTGTACCAAAACGCGCTAAACATGAAACGAAATTGAGCGTGTGTATAATTTTTGGCCAAAGACCTTTAAAAAAGCTGTATACAGTACAATAGTTTCTAATAGTGCCACAATTGTTTTTCCAGCAAAATGTAAAGAACATGTTCATTCATTCGTTTTCCTTTGACTTAGTCCCTTTATTCATCAGTGGTCGCCACTGCAGAATGAACCGCTAATTTATCCAGCATATGTTTTACATAGCAGATGCCAATCCAGCCTCACCCCAGTACTGGGAATAGGCATGGGATGATAACCGTTTTCAAGGTTTACCTTGAGTTGAAAAAGTCACGGTTTTAAAACCGCAAAAAGTTTCTGCAATACTGTTCCTAGGTATATGTTAGTGTTTTTTATTTTTTATTTATTTATTTTTTAATTTTTTAATTTTTTTTCATTTATTTATTTATTTGTTTAGTTTTTTAGGGCAACAGTATCTCCATCAGAAAATGACCCTTGTCCGCTACTTGTCCGCCCATGATTCAGCCAAACATTTGAGAAACAAATCTAAAATATAATATATTGTGTTCAGTTGAGGAAAAAGGAGGGTTTTTTTTTTTACCCAGAAGAACACATTTGAGAGCAGCAATGACAATTCCGTCACACCGTGAAACCGTGATATTTTTATCTGAGGTTTTCATACAGTCAGAATCTTTCATACAGCCCATGCCTAACCCTTGAAACACCCATGTACACACACTACGGCCAATTTAGTTTATTTATTCACCTATAGCGTTTGTTTTTGGACTATGGGGAAAACGGAGCACCTGGAGGTAACCCACGTGAACAAGAGTATGCAAACTCCGCACAGAAATGCCAGTTGAACTGACCCAGCCAGGACTCAAACCAGTGCCCTTCTTGCTGTGAGGTGACAGTGCTAACCACTGAGCCACCGTGTCGCTGTAAATAAGCTAAAATTGGCTAAAATTAGCATTTAAAACTCCCAAATTAGGCAAACTTCACTTTATGAATCAAAATGCATACAAATGAAAAAAAAAAAAACACAAGAACACAGTTAGTACTACACGATAAAGTCAATTATTTATAATTATTTGGTTCTGCACGTTTCCGTTTTCAAAACACTTCAATCTGTGTGGTTTATTAAAAACATTTTCCCACAAGATCAAATCTTATATTGATGTAAGATTTGTGGTCCTCACCACATGTTACTTCACCATAAGAAATACAAGCTACAAAAACACCCATTACAATGCTTTAATGTGAAAATGGATGTCCTGTTCAGTATAATACATATTCTGGAATACAAAAGCAAGCTGTTTTAAGTTGGTTTAATGTGACGGAAGTTAAAATTACTTTTAAGGTTATTTTGATTCTTAAACAAGTAAATTGGCTCTATTATTTTACAGAGATTGTTCACAATTTTTTTTTTTTCAGACGAACTAATTAAAATATAATTGTTTTTTATGAGCACCTGTTTTTTATTTTATTTTTTATTACCACTGTTGACACTGCATTAAAAATCTGACCCAGTTTTACTATTTAGCGAAGTGTCGCATAACAAAGCAATGATTGACACTGGGAACAGAATGTAAAGCATTTTTTTTGTTACTTCTTCATTGTTTTGTGCGTCTACTCCCATAATACTGAAGGAGCATCTCATTATAATACAGCCCTCCTTGCACTCCTCTGTGTCTTGGAATGTGTCTGTAGACCAATCGCTGTCCCCATATTAGACTGAAGTGTGTGTGTTCCTCTTCTGTGTATCATGACTGTTACACTGAAAAGGACTTTCACAAGGCTGAAGCACTTTGGATTAGCATGTCTGAACCACAACAGAAGACGAGAATGGTAGATCACATAACTTTCTTAATCATTAACCGACTGATGAAAGGAACAAACATGCTTAATTATTATGCTACCTTTCGATGGTTTTCTGCTGATTTTATCTGCTTTCTTGAGAGTAACAGGAATGTGTAACTGGATTTGCTAAAAGGGAGAGAACAAAATATTGAAATGTTAAGTAAAGGTTAGACTGAGTTAAATATTTGAGTTCAGTATCAAGATGATTTAGTTCCTTTTACTGTATTTATAGGGTGGTCAATATGGAGCAAGTGTTTTTAATTAGATGCTTTGTTTGAAGATAATATACTTCTATTTGCAGTTATTCTATATTGTAAAATCGTTGTGCAGTGTGACCCTAAAAAAGCTTTATTTTATTTATTTCTCAATTCATCATATTTATATTATGTCACTCACTAATGTGTTCTCAGTCCCTGTCCTCGCACAACAATGCGCTGCACATTTTATATGCTTCTCTTTGTACCGCGGGCGTTTGTTCTAATTATATGACAAGTGCCATGCAAAGTGCATGTTTCATTCAAATGCCATCTTAGTGTGTGGTATGTTTATTTGCAGAGGTATATTATGTCACATTTTACGCTGTTCCGAAGTCAAATGAAGTAATCTCGGGGTCAGGTTCACTATACTTCATTTGACTGGCAATGAAGGAGAAGGTACTAGGGAACAATGGACATCATGTAGAGTTGTGTTAAATGTTCATGCATGGAACTGGGTTAAATAAGAGAGACATGCAAGATATGCACTGCAAGGACCTGGGTTATGATTATTTGATTTCAGGTTTTCTCTGACAAGTCATATCTGATGTTTTACATCATGCAAATTGTTAGCCAATATACTCTAAAACAGACATTACACCCAATTAGGAAATTCTATAATTGAATAAATACTTTATCTCTATATTATATTGCTTATACTGAGTTTAAATTATTCATAATTTTATTTGCAATAAACTGTTGTGATGATGGCATACAGTGCTCAGCATACACCCTCACAAATCTCTCATTTAAATTTATATTTTCTATAGGAGGCTTTGCAGTAATATGTTTTTGCGTACACATTAGGTTAGTCAGTACTGAATCCAAATCTGTGTAAATGTTTTTGCAATGTTTTGCATGAAGTTAAATGTTTTGCATTTCTAAAGATGTGACTGAAAAAAGGATTTTAATAAATATTTCTGTTTAATGAATCTGTTTTGTTCAAATGCACCAGGTGTATATTACCCATATTTACAGAGAAAAATAACTGTACCAAATCCTTAGAAAGTAGTAATAATACAATGGTTTAAACACACACACACAAACATAGGATTACTATACTGAATTTTTTGTTCGTTTGTGGCTGTTCAAGAAAAAAATAGTAAATATCTATTGTTTTTTTTTTCTTTTCAGCAGGTACTTCACTGTGAAGGTGTGAATAATAAGAGCTATGTGTGTGAATCAGGACACTGTTGTGGAGAGTCCCAGTGCTGTAGCTACTACTATGAGCTCTGGTGTAAGTATATCCTCATATTTGATATCAAAATAGCGGTTATTTTATCAGAATTAAAAAGCATTGAATTAGGAATGCATTGTTTGACTGAGAAGAAACCAGATCTGGCTGAAACAGGCTTTTTTTCAGTTCACAATCCAAATACAAATCCTAAAAATACAAAATGCACAGAAAAAACTTTATTATCAGGGTGTCCGTGGGGTCTTAAAAAGTCATTTTTTTTATTTATTTCAAAAACAAAATTTAAAAAGTCTTAAATTCACTGAAATATTGTGTTGTAGGTCTTAAATCATTTTAAATGTGTCCTAATTTTCCTCTGTCCAAGTAAAGCAACCCAATCGGAGTGACACCCATCTAATCACCAACAGTCCATCTCAATAAAACCTTTTCAAAGAGATATAATTTAAAACAGATGTTAATAGCAAAATTCATTTTACGTGTGTATTATAGTAAGTAAGCTGTTTAAAAAAAAAAAAAAAAAAACTCACATGCACTGATGTGCAAAATATTGGAGGAAAATCCTAAATATTGTTGAGTAAGGTAGGATTGTCACGATATTTTTGTTGTAAGATATATTGCACTAAAATATATTGCTATCAACAATATTGTTATTTTAAGACCACTTTAAAAAGATTTTATGCCACTCGTTATATACAGTAATGTTGGAATGACAATATAATATGTTAACCATTCAAGTACACTCTTCCAAAGAACACATAATATTTTATTCTTAGGAATATTTAGTTTTAACAATTTAATAATTAGGCATCGGAATCGGAATGTGAAAACGCATATCCTAAATAATCATAAATGTTAAGAAAAAATGTGCAAGGTAAAATGTAAAAGAGGCTGCGATATCTGCTACCAGATCCTTTTCCAGTTGTCAGACACCCACATGAAAATATACTGTAGTAATTCATAGTAAATGCTCTTGTGTTTTTTTAACCATTTTGACACTGACAACTCCAATAGAGATGGAGATGTTGCACAATCAGCTAAAATGTTGCTAGAATTGGTTTTTATAAATGGTTGATATATTGCATCACCAAAAATGATGTGTAGATGCGATAAGTCGATATCTTGATTGTTGTGACATGCCTAGAGTAAGGATTTATTAAGGTCGATAAAAAAATAAATAGTATTTTCTTAGATTATTTTTGCAAAATGCACAATAAATCCAATTAGATAACATGCTTTGCTTATAGTATTACCCAAGGAAATTATGTTACCCCTGCATACTTTTTACCTTTAATATTTTGAAATTATACAATAGATTTTAGATCACTAACTACTGAAGATAATGAGTGTTGGTTTTTTGTGAGGATCTTATTTATTTCCTTTGTTTTGTTTGTTTTAATAATAAATTTCAATAATTTTTGACTTGTTATTTCTGAAATCAGCACAATATTTTTTACTAAAATGCTTCTTGATTCAAGAATTTTAGGATATTTGGTCTAAAAACAAGACAAAAAATGTGCAAGCAGTTTGGCAGTGTATTTAATTAACAAAACCTTTAATCTATATATTAAGTCCCCCATTAACCCCCAAATCAATCAGTTGTTGAATTAAAACAAAAATCTTCATCAAATTAAAAGCTGAAGTAAAATCTAAAAGCAGAATTCTAACAA
The DNA here is from genome assembly GCA_903798035.1 of Danio albolineatus. NCBI lineage: Eukaryota > Metazoa > Chordata > Actinopteri > Cypriniformes > Danionidae > Danio > Danio albolineatus. The sequence goes on along the minus strand of CAIGQQ010005934.1, from coordinate 320,465 downwards.
AACATGAAGTTTATTGTACAGTATATGCTGCAGCAACTAAATTGCGTAATGTTAGCACTGCATCACTGTGGTGCCTCTGGCTTCTCTGTATGCAAGTTGATAGGTCTAAAATCATTTAATTCTTTGGTAACACTTTATTTCGATGGTCTATTTGAGTATTAGTAGACTATACTTAATAACTGTTGATACTGGCATTCAAGAAACTTTGTAAGTACATGTCAACTTACACTAGCCCTACCCCTAACCCCAACCCTAACCCCAACAGTCTACTTATAATCTAATGAGAATTAGTTGCAATGTAACTTAAATTCAACAAACGGACCATCATCTCCATTTATTTGGGCATGGGAACAACAATGGATATTTTCCATGTATTTGGCCCTATTCATGTATTTTAACACAATCTGGAAAACTGGCTAAAAAAATCCCGCCAGTTGATAAACACAGACCTTAAATACACAACCATCATGTTTAGCCCCTCAGGTCCTGGTGCCCTATTAGGTTTTGTATTGACCTTATTCTTCAATGAGGATGTGCGCTCCTTTTTCGATTTGTTTTAAAGCTTCCAATTCACTTGCCTGTGGGAGAAATTACTAGGAATAATAAACAGCAGCAAACGGTCAAACTACTCGCTCTACAAACAAGTGCTTGCATGACTATACAGAAAAAAAGTAGAATAATATAACAAGAAAATATCAAGCAGCAGAACGAGCTGTTTTTAATGTCTAAAAATTAATGGAAGTGAATGAGACCGAAAGTCTTGTGCCAAAAAGATTCAAATGGCTGCACCCGCTCGTACGCTCAATAAGACAGACAATATAACAATACGACTCTTTTATGATAATATTCTCATATGACTTTATTTTTCAGTATTTTGTCATGTTTAAATCAGAATAGACAAAAAAAACCATATTGGTAGTCAGAGAACTGTGCAACACGACGTCGCAGAAATGAGCCTTTAAGTTAAGAGGCTCAGAAGATTATAAAATATATACTCATGCTGAAATGAGAAAAAACGGCTCTTTTACAGGAAGTGAATCTGACTTAATGCGCTCAACTTTTTGCAAACGGAAGAATGACACGAGTCTTTGAATGACAAATCCTTATGCTGAGAGTGTGACCATTTGTTTACGAGTTGTGATTTAAGTCTAAGAGGTATTAGTCCCGCTGTATGAAGCGGTATAGAGTACAGAGGCATGCTTGAAATGTTTGGATTATTTTGGTGGAGGATGTTTCCTTGTGCGTTTATTCATTTATTATTCTTTCTTCTCCAGGGTTCTGGCTGGTTTGGGCCATCATCTTCATCTTGAGCTGCTGCTGTGTTTGTCATCACCGTCGCACCAAACACAGACTGCAACAGCAGCAGCGACAGCACGAGATCAACCTCATTGCCTACAGAGAGGTTCACAACCACACATCTCTGCCCTTCTACTTCAGTAATGTCTTCTCCCTTCTTTACTTGTATTTGCTGTGCTAATTTGTTCAAAAGAAAGAAAAAAGAGAGAAAGGGAAAACGAGAGAAAGCAAGAAAGAAAGAAAGAAAGAAAAAAAGAAAGAAAGAAAGAAAGAAAGAAAGAAAGAAAGAACTTATAAGACTTCTAGTCTCCAAAATGTTTATTGCACTTTGAGTGTCAAGAAAATCTCTATATAAATTTACTGAAGAAAAAAATGTATAGATGACAAGCTTTTAAATGTCTGTGTGCCGATTAATATTAATTTAAGAATTATTAATGTGGTAATTATAACTATAACAAAATTTATTTTGTAAACATTGGTTTAGACATGTTAGATCATTAGCTTCTACATCATTTTCTTTTTTTAGTTTGTCAATTTTTTGTTTCAACACTTTCTAAAACATTGACTAATGTTACTTTTAATGCGCTATGAACTAACATGGGCAATAGCTAAATTCCTCATTTTAACTAATGTATTTCCTAATTTTAACAAATGAAACCCCTTTGTACATTGTTTATTAACTGTGTTGCCAGATATAACAGACTTTTCCAGCCCAAAAGCTGTGCAAAATCTGCCCAAACGGCCAAAATATTATATTAACATTTGATTTAATTTTAATTGATTGAAATTAACCTGTTTACTTTAATTGTTATAATTTTAATCATACAGCAAGGAACACCAGCAGTCACAGAACCACAACATAACCGGATCACATCGAAACACTGCCTTCCTCTCACCCACACAGTGCACATAATGTTGTGTAGACTACACTACCTTTTAGAGTATGTTTTACTTTCGAAATGGGGTGAAAATTAATTTGATGTTAAAAATTCTATTTGATGTTTTAATTTCTTTTGAACATAACTGGGTACTGCTTGTCAAGCAGACGATGCTTTTATATTTATTCTTGCTGTCAATTGTGGAAAAAAATAATCGATACAAGCTTTTACAAGTTTAACTGCAGGCTCTGTGGGATGCATTTGCATGTGAAGGGGAGTCAGATTTGTTTGGGGAGATTTTGATACAACTTTCCATCACTTCCTCTTGTACCCCCACACGGTTTGTGTTCTGCACTGGTCTACTAACTAAATGAAGTAGGAGAACACAGTTATGTTTTGTTAAATAAAATTCATTGCAACACTGTTTATTAATGTTTATGGTAATTTACATTATTAACATTGACATTATATAACATTAATGTTAACTTTAATGATTTGATTAAAGTAATGGTACATTTAACAAACAAAACAATATCAACACTTAAAACCAGCAAGTGATGGAAAAGTTGTGTAGATCTATATTGAAAATTCTCATATAATAATTCTTACTATATACAGTCTACGACCATATTATTAGCCCTCCTGTGAAATTGTAGTTCTGTAATTGCAAGTGATATTTTGAGCATAATAGTTTTAATAACTATAATTTATCTTAATTAGGTTAACTGGGCAAGTTAGGTTTATTAGGCATTGGACAACTGTGGTTCGTTCTGTATCCAAATAAAAAAAATGAAGGTGGCTGTTTTTTACATTTAACATTACATTAATTAATTTTTTACAATTACATTTGTACTGTTTATAGGATATACTGTGAAAAATGCGCTTCTTAGACATTGCTTGGGATATATTAGTACAATAATTCAAATTTAAACAGAGGGCAAGAGGGAGGTCTTCAACTGTATATCTCTTTCATTCTGTTTTTATTTTATTTTAGAAGGTTTGATTATTTGAAACTCTTACAAATGTACTGACACTGACAAACATGAGAGCAGCAAAGAATGTGATTTGATGAAGAGGAAAAGATTTTTTCACATTTCTTAGACAGATTTGTTATTGATGAGCTTGACCTGGTTTTGCTGAAAGATGAGATGAATCACAAACACCTACGTCTGTTACTCAGCACCTGCTGTCTGTCTGTTTACCCTCAGCGAGATTTTGTGTGAAACACAGTGTTATCAAATATTTGGTCTGAGTTTTTTTTTTCTTTTCTTTTTTTTTTTCCCCCCATGCCATGGGATGGCACATTTTGATCAAAGTCCATTTTTGAGGCATGCGAGTTCCCATGCCAGCCATCTTGACACTGCACCCTGGCTGTTTTCTTTGTAGGCAAATATGCATGCAAATACAGCTGCTGTCTTCAAACTTTCTTTTTTTTCCCCAAAGAATTGTCCAAATTTAATTTAAATATTTATATCTCAAACCAACAACGAAATTCAACATAAATCAGACAAACAAATACTTAGTTTACTTACTATATGGCCATTAAAGATAGTTTTTTTTTTCTTCTTCTGTAGAACACTCAAGGTGCAAGTCAATGGTCAACTGTTTTTGAGATAAATAATAAACCTATACAAACAAGTCCAAATGAATCCCTTTGACTCTTGTGTGGCCTTATGAAGTGAAACAATCAGTCCAGTTTGTTCAATATTTACAATATCATTATTATTATTAATCCACATTCTAGGTCTCGCTGTTTGTTTGCACAAGCATGAATGTTTTTGCCTATCTTGAGTCTTGCCTTGCATCTTGTCCGAGATCACAGGCATGACTCCATTCTGATAAAAAACATCTTTAAGCAACTGAAAGCTCACACTTGATATACTTGTTTCTGTTGAGAACTGTTTGGCTGTGAATTAAAGCTAATTCCCACACAGGCTAATCATCTTGCTAAGTTTGTCACCCTGAGCCATGGCTATTGATTTGATTGATTTACTTGTTTTAAATATATTCATCAACTAAAAATATTCTTTAATGTTCTCCTAAAGAAAAAAAAATGTCACTTACATCTTGGATGACTTGGATGTTATTTGGGGCAAAATATCCCTTTAATGTTATGAGTAATGGGGTAACATGGTGGTAAAGTGGGTAGCACAATCACCTCACAGCAAGAAGGTCACTGCTGGGACTGTTGGCATTTCTGTGTGGAGTTTGCATGTTCTTCCCGTTTTAGTGTGAGTTTCCTCCTGGGTGCTTCGGTTTACCCCACAAGTCCAAGGACATGCGGTATATGTTAATTAGAAAACCCCCCCTAAGTTTTTTTTATATGCTGCATTCAACAATGTTTTTATCACTAGAATTTACATATTACAATTTTAAACAATAATTTCTATTTTAATGTTAATGTTTTATTCATATATATATATATTCTGATGTAAAGATGAATTTTCTGCCTCATTCCAGTCTTCTGTGTTACACGATCCTTCAGAAATAATCCTAATATAGCCTACTTATTTGTTGCTCAAGAAACATTTGTTTTGTTTTGTATATTCATTCATTCATTCATTCATTCATTCATTCATTCATTCATTCATTATTTTTTGTGTGTTTGATTAATTGAAAGTTTTAAATGGCAGCATTTTTAATAAAAATGATTATTTATTTTATTTAAAAAATTTACCTTTCTTGACACTCAAGGTCACCCTACAACAAACATGCCAAAACTATAATAATCAAACAGAATTTTAAATACCTAAAAGATGAGAACGTTATAAATAAAAACACAAATTAAATAAAACAACATGATAAAGTCATAAGTCTGTCTCCATTTAATGTGTCCTAGCTACATGTAATTATGCTTTTCCTTTATTAATAATAATTCATAATTTCCTTGTTTAAATAAATGTTTAAACTTTTGAAGGGGGTAGATCGTAAATTATGACAAACAGATTTTGTGAAGTATTCCCAATTTCAAGTAGTTTTAAGAGGTGCTGCGCTTTAAGAGCAGTGAATCAGAGTACACCGTATCTAATCTGTGCAGACTGATTGAAACAAAAAGACATACTGAGAGTCACAACACGTCACAACATGAGAATTTCATCAGTTCTGTCTTATCATTTTATTGCTTTTTTTATTGTTGTGTAATCTTGAGAAATACTTGCACACAATAGTTTTTAATAACTTAAATGTCAGCTATATCTAGCTAAATATACATTGCCCTTTTAAAGAGATAGAGAGTCTTGGTTTTTCAAGCCAGCACTCAAGTGTCACATCTCCTGGAATGATTATATTAAAAGGGTTTGAAAATGGTTTTCCTTCCTAATCAGAGACTTATTGTACTGTACTTTATTGATCTGTGACCAGTTGACCACAGTGAATCTCAGCTGGACCATAATCCAGTGCAGTGTTGGTAATATTGGATTTTGGTCTGGTGGTTTGCAGTTGCAGTATCACTCCGTAGCTCTTAAAGTAGGGTTTATAATCGAATATATTGGGTTTCCATCTCAGTGAAACAGTCTGCTGAGAAACACATTACTTTTCAATTACTTAATTTCAGTTGTACCGGTCTATATTTAGAACCATATATGCTGTATGTGGTTTTGTTAAAGGAAATGTTGACCTGAAAAGGAATTCTGAGTGGAATGAAAATATCATTGTTTGTGTTCATTGTATTATTGTAGAACCTCTTTTTCTTCTAAAATCAATTGTTGAATCAAATTTATGACATTTATGGACATTTTATAGAAATATTTATAGCTGACATATGTGACATTAACTGGCAAAATCAAAGCTGACATGTCATATTATGACATACTGTCATAAATATGTGATAAAAGATTGAAGTATGATATATGAGAGTTTTAAAAAAGGTATAGTTCATCAATTTTTTTTGCCATAATTTACTTATGCTCCACTTGTTTTAAAATGGTTTGTTTTGTTGAACACAAAGGAAGACGTACTGAAGAATGCTGAAAATATAAAACCATTGACTTTCATGTTTTTATTATTATTTACTATAGATGTCAATGGCTATTTTTTTCCCAACATCCTTCAGAATATCTTGTTTTTTGCTCAGCAGAAAACAAAAAAAAGTTTAAAACCGCTCTAGTGTGAGCAAATCATTTGTATATTTTCTCTTTAAGACACACTTTGTCATCATTGAAATAATTAGTCCCAATCATGACTTTATGTCTCCATTTCAGTTCATCTCACAATGTTGAGCTGTACTAATTTAAACTTTGTATTCCATAAGTATTACTTGGGTTGCCATCATTTTGACATGTCAAATTAATGTTTATTTATAACCGAGGAAAAATACGTTTACGTTTTATAAATAATACATGTTTTAATATCATATAACATGTCACATTTTTTAGTTAGTCATGATTTGTTTATCAGCCTTTCGTCCATTATGTGGTAGGAATTTATTTCCACAGAAAAGCCTTGTAAATGCATGTATAAATAACGGAGTGGTTTAATTTGTGTGAACAATCCCTTTAAAATGTATTTTTACTAAAACAAAGTCTTTAAAAATGTTATAGTTAGGATAGTTTTCCCCAAAATTAAACTTGTATCACCATTAAGTTCAATTGTATTGAACAAAAAAGAAGGTATTTTGAAGAATGTTGGAAACTGGTAACCACTGATGTCCATGGTAAGGCAAACAAATACTATGGAAGTCAATGGTCTTTCGGATGAGACGTTAAATCGAGGTCCTGACTCTCTGTGGTCGTTAAAAATCCCAGGAGGTTCTTCGAAAAAGAGTAGGGGTTTAACCCCGGCATCCTGGCCAAATCTGCCCATTGGCCTCTGTCCATCATGGCCTCCTAACCATCCCCATATCATAATTGGCTTCATCACTCTGTCTCCTGTCCACCAATCAGCTGGTGTGTGGTGTGCGGTCTGGCGCAAAATGGCTGCCGTCACGTCATCCAGGTGGATGCTGCACACTGGTGGTGGATGAGGAGATCTCCCCCCCCAATGTGTAAAGCACTTTGAGTGCCCAGAAAAGCGCTATATAAATGTAAGGAATTATTATTATTATTTTATTATTTTTATTATTATTATTATTATTATTATTATTATTATTATTATTACAGGTTCCCATAATTCTTCAAAATATCTTCTTTTGTGTTGAACAGAGTAGTGAGTAAATAATGACCGATGTTTAATTTTGTGGAGCACTATCTCTTTAAACATTTCAAAATCTCACAGTTGTTGTCTTCCGTCCCTTTCAGGATTCCTACCCAACTCTCTCCTTCCAGAATACGAAGAGGTAGTGCATCGTCCCGCTACTCCTCCTCCCCCATACAGCGCCTTAAATAGCGGCCCTCCAACTTACAGCGGCCCCATAACCACAGACCAGCAGGACGTCCACTGCCCCCCTCGACAGACCACTCCGGTGCCCCCCGTACCCGACACACCCAGCCTAGAAGAGATCCAAACCTCCGACAGCTACCAGCACAAAGATGACGACAAGGCCGAGATGCAGCTAGAGCAGAGCAGATCCACAGAAACTCCCCTGCCCCAAGATCAACCTCCCGAAAAGCAGAACGAGTGCAGAAAAGAGCTGCTCAGAAATATGGCCATGCCTGAAGAGAAAGAGCGGATTCAGGGAAGGCATCGCCGATTTACCGGGGACTCCGGGATTGAGGTGTGTGTTTGCGGACGAGGCTTGGAGAGTCACGAGCCTAAAGAATTCGAGGGGCTATTGAGTGAGGAGGACCAAGAGGACTCGGAGGACCTCTGTGAGGATTGTATCCTTCAGTCTTACAGAGAGGAAAATCAAGAACTTCTTTCTCCCGAAAACCGAGTGGAGCGTGGAGCTTCCCCACTGCTTCAGTCTCATACTGTTTGCCTCTATTTGCATACTATTAATGAACAGGAGGGTCCACTTCAGAACAACACAGAATCTTAAAGCTGAGTGTGGCTGAGGTGTAAAGAAGATACAATTTGCAGTGCAAAGACTACAGTATGTTGAGCAATCACACTGCGTGTATATTTGTATATATTGCTGTGATGAAAACAGTCGGATGCTCTCTGCCGCTGTTTCACATGCAGAGCATCTTCTAATGCAGTTTTCAAAAAGCTCAAAAGGGCACAAGAATGAGCTCTATATCTGTACGAGATGATGTGCCTTATGTGGTACGCATAATAGTGTGTTTATGAGTCGGGAAGTCGTAATTATGACATCAAGTGCATTCAGATCTCTTCAGGTTGTTGATTTTTATTTTTTTTTTTTCTCAAAAACATACAGCAAAATTATGATATTATATTTTGCATCAGATTATAAAGGTGCTGAATCATTCTATAAGCTTGGAATGGTTGAAACTGCGCAATACATTTGTACATGGAATATACAGTGCATCGGGAAAGTATTCACAGCACTTCACTTTTTCCACATTTTTTTATGTTACAGCCTTATTCCAAAATGGATTAAGTTCATTTATTTCCTCAATTTCTTCAATTGCAGCCTTAAGTCATTTAAAATATGATGCCACAAGGTTGTCACACCTGTCTTTGAGAATTTTGCCAATTCCTCTTTGCAGTACCTCTCAAGCTCAGGTTGGATGGGAAGTGACGATGTACAGCCTTTTTCAAATCTCTCCAGAGATGTTCAATAGGATTTAGGTCTGGGCTCTGACTGGGCCACTCAAGGACATTCATCGAGTTGTTGTGAATCCACTCCATTGATATTTTGGCAGTGTGCTTTGGGTTATTGTCCTGCTGGAAGATGAACCGTCACCTCAGTCTGAGGTCAAGAGCACTCTGAAGCAGGTTTTCATTCAGGATGTCTCTGTGCATTGCTGCACTCATCTTTCCCTCTATCCTGACTAGTCTTCCAGGTCCTGCTGCTGAAAAACATCCCCGCAGCATGATGCTGCCACAACCATGTTTCACTGTAGGGATGGTATTAGCCTGGTGATGAGCGTGCCTGGTTGTCTCCAAACGTAGCGCCTAGCATTCACTCCAAAGAGATCAATTTTAGTTCTCGTCAGACTAGAGAATTTTGTTTCTTATCCATTCTTAATTTTATCCATTTTTGAATAAGGCTGTAACCTAGAAAAATGTGGAAAAAGTGAAGCCCTATGATTACTTTCCAGATACACTGTAGCTAGTTTTATTGAAAATGAAAGTAGTATTTAGAAACGTTCATTGACTGTTGACAGATACTGCATTTATTGTATCTGCCATGATTTCTCAGTGATGCACTCTAAAACCTTGATCACATTAAGGAAAACTATATTTTATTTGAAAATATATATATATATATATATATATATTTATAAGAATAAAACAATATGTGATTCTACACCTTGATGATAATGGCACAGAGGACTGTTTTGATGTTTTTTCAACTGAAAACAATGAAAGCAGTGACAGCTAGTCTATTTTGCTCTGAAGAGCATTGAAAGTGGCTATGGACAGTTACTGTGTGCTTATTATGAATATAACCGATGTATGCGTTGATGTATATGGTAATATTGTTATAGCTATATCTTTATACTTCTCAATCCTGGTGTGTTATAGCCTCTAAAGGGAACGTTCACCCAAAAAAAGAACATTTCTACATTCTAATTTGTACTAGTACTCAAGTGGCTCTGAACTTTTATGAATTACTTTATTCTGTTGTAGATAAAAGAACAAAGAAAAAGGTGACCCCCGACATCTATGGCAGGAACAAAATAGAAGTCAATGGTTGTTTTTTCCCCTTAACATTCTTTAGTATTTCTTTCTTTGTGTTCGAAAGAAAGAAAGAAAGAAAGAAAGAAAGAAAGAAAGAAAGAAAGAAAATTATAACAGATTGTTTTTTTGTGTGAACTAGCCCTTTAAGGGTCAAAGATTTTCACATATCTTAATTCTGATATTGTGGGGTGTTTATGTGAAACTCATAAATATTATTTTTCAGTGGTGACACATACAAGATGTGTAATGGTGCAGTCACATTTACAGTACAAGTTTCTTTGTAATAGCAGTCTGTGTGATCAAGAGTGACAGATTTTGGACCAGCAGAAAGCTGTGTGGTTTAAAAGTTACTGGCGATACTTTGTGTATTTCGGTATTTCTATACAATCGACAATGAACAGTGGACCTGTTTTTCTTTTCTTTTTTTGCTTGTGCAGAAATGTCGCTAACCTGACAGCACTTTAACTGTTCCGTCTTAGCATATAGATGTTAAATATATAAACACTGGTGTGCTGAGCTCTTAGGACAGTCGGAGTGAAGTAGAAAAAACTGTCTGAACACCAAAAAAAGAAAAAGGCTTTATGCATTAAAAGCCAAATATGCCTGTCAGCTTTGCCTAACACAAAAGGATTAATCTGTTTGATATGTATTGAGTTTTTGCTTTGCACAATCACAATGTTTTGATTGGGTCATATTAATGCTAGTTTCTTTCAAATACAAAAGTATTTACATACAGTCTTAATTCACATTTCATCCGCTTATAGTGTTGTTTTTGATGATGTAGGCATATTCATACATCTGAGTTTTTGTTGCCGAGTCAGCTACGACATGAGACAAATGTTAGCATTTGGCTTAGAGTTTAATAGTGCAGCATTAGTTTAGTTTCTGATAGCATACAAACACTACATACATTTTTTATTTTTTTTTAACCTATTGACATAAAAGCTTTGCCAAAGGGAGGTGTCTTTAAACTCAATCGTTCACTGCTGGACGAATATTCTTACAAGTGCATAGCCATTTATATAAGCTAGAAAATTAAATAATTCTTTTTTTTTATTGATACATATTTAAGTAAACTCCAAAGAGTTTTAAAAATATTATTATACATTACAAGTATTCTGTTGAACTTTAATAGTAGATATAAATATATAGCCAATGTGGTGTAACATGATTATACAAGTGCCTTTTTTCCCTGTTACAACCACTATTAATGCAGTTTCACATGTTGAATATTATCTTGGACAGTGTCATAGAATATATAATTTTTATTCGAAAGCTTTTCTTTATGACAGTTCAGCACCTGTGCCTTGATTTTTCTGGCTACATGAAAACGAATGAGCCATACAGATGTGAGTGTAAAGAATATTATTATTATTTTGTATATCTGCACCAAAGTAGCTTCAGTTTCAAATTCCTCCATGACCACTGAAGCATTATTTTTGAACTCTCTATATTTAATTTATATCGTTGCTCTAATAAATGTTATTAGTAAAAATAAGTAATAAAAAAGACTTGCTGCTCTTACTGTGTCTTGTGTTGACAATCTAACAACTTTAGAGCTGTGCTTGAAGACTATGAATTAGTGTCTTTCTTTGATTGATTTAAGCTGCTGATTTTCAGAAATTCCATGAATCTCTGCATTGTGAGCATTTCTAGACTTGTTAATTGTGATGTCATGTTAGGCTATACAATTTCCCATTGCTGTTTTGTGTAACATTGCAATCATAAATATGTCTAATCGTGACACTCTCCATTAAACTCAAATCAGCACAACATGTGTAAGTGTTTTGAATCTGAATAACAACAGGCCGTGTTTTTATCAATTATCAATTTGATATGAAAAGGTGTTTGTTAGCTTTATTAATCAGTCAACGCTATTTTATTTGGCATCATTTGTATTCTCCCGCCCCCTGTCGTTCAGTTATCAGCTGACCAAAGGAAATGTTGCGGTACATTTCGTTATACACACGGTGTCCTAGTTCAGATTGTTCCTCAGGAAATCACGTTCAGTTGCTTTGATTGGGTCAGAGACTCGAAACATTCCTTTAGCAAAGGATAGATCGTGGTTCTAAAATTACAACAAATTATATTTCTTTCAAAACTCTCATGAGTGCTGTTTTCTTGTATACTAATTCAGAAAAGCAATAGTTTTTTTCTTTGACCGTAATTCTTAAAAAAAAAGTCAATGTCAAAAAAATGTCAAATATTGCTCACACTTACAGTAGCAATATAGAATAACTACCTTATATGAGTATGTATGATCTCCCAGTAAAACGTCACGTTATCAAATAGGTATTCCACAAATATTTGATAATTGCGTCTATTAGTTTTTAGGTTTAATCATAGACATTTATAATAGATATAGTATAACATCTATTATGTAATGTCTGAGTTTAATAGCCTGTAGGGCATATTTTTTAACAAATAAAAAAGCCCAAATTTCATTTTACGATGTACTTTAAAAAAAAAAAAAGCTTTAAAAAATGAACAAAAACATTAAAATGTAAGAATATGTCCATATACATTTAGATAACAATTAGATATGTCAAAACAGGCTATTGAAATTTCTTCGTATCTAATATTCATACAGTATGTAGCTGTGTGTGTGTGTGTGTGTGTATATATATATATATATA
>CAIGQQ010005934.1:286137-307572 GCA_903798035.1 Danio albolineatus | reverse complement strand
AGCCTGAAACGTGTGTGGTTCTGCGGGCCTGCAGCTGGATATATCTCTCTAGGTCTGATAACGATTTTGTACAAATAAACCCACAGCAGTCTTGTTTCATTATATTAATCATTTACTAAGGATGGCATTGCACGATGCACACACGGTCACGTATGATGTAGTGCTCACTGATTGGCTGAATCGTCAAAACTACAGAAGCCGAAAAAGATCAGTTCGCTCACACTGTTCAGCCAGAGCCAGCGTTTGACCATGGCAGACGCGGCCAGGTAGGACTTAAACAAACTTGTGGCTGGTCGGTTTTTGAAAATAAAAATAAATAAAATAATAATAATAAATGATATATATCATTTTAATCATTACAGCTGATTAAGCTACCGAGGTTTCATTCTGAGACTACAAAACTGTTATCGGTGTTATGTATAGCTACCAAAGTGAAAGCAAGTCGTCCAGTTTTGCAACCGTTCTGCACAAAACAAAGTCAGCTGTTCCCAGTACGTTTATTTGTTGTGTCATTTCCTGTTCACAGTGACAAGACTGTAAGTAGTGTCTACAATGACGTTAAGGTATACTTTTTTTTCTTGAGGTTTCAATGTTTTATTAATTAGTTTGATTTTCTGCATCCCACAATACTGAAAGTTTACCCTAGTCACAAGTTGAACATTAAAACTTTGATCGTGAAGAACTAAATGCCATAAATTGAAATAATACTTGTACTTTTTTTACAGGAATACTACGGAAAGACGCTGAAGCAGAATTCAGATCTGAAAAGCAATGCTTGTGTGCCCTCTGCCACACCTGTCCCTGCATATGTGAGAAAAGTGATTGCGGAGATCCATCCAGATGTTGTTGCAAAGTAAGCTTTACACTGATGTGTTGTGTTGATGTGGTTACTAAAACTGTTTTGTAAAACATTCTAAGGTCACGATATCCAATACAGTTTTTAAAAGGTAACTTGTATGACCCCAAATCCATTAATTCATTTTCCTTTGGCTTAGTCCCTGATTCTGCAGGGGTCGCCACAGCGGAATGAACCACCAACTATTCCGGCATATGTTTTACGCAGTGGATGCCCTTCTAGCTGCATCCCAGCACTGGGAAACCTCCACACACACATACTCATACATTACCGTCAATTTAGTTCATTCAATTCACCTGTACCGCATGTCTTTGGACTGTGGGGGAAACCAGAGCACCCAGAACAAACCCACGCCAACATGGGGAGAACATGCAAACTCCACACAGAAATGCCAGCTGACTCAGCCAGGACTCGAACCAGTGACCTTCTTGCTGTGAGGTGACAGTGCTAACCACTGAGCCACCGTGCTGCCCTTTTCCAAACCAAAACAAAGTGACAGAAGAACAAATAAACGATTTCCAATGCTTTCAGTGACAAGTAAATTGTATTTTGTAAAGTTGTGGGTTCGATGGCTGCAATGTGCTCCAAAAATGTCATGACAGAGCAGACATTTGTTTTAAATTTGATTTTAAGAAATACATTTAGGATTGTCAGTGAAAATGCTGAAAATATTTCCTTTGTACTTTTGTCCGAATTAAATACAAGTTATGGAGAATTAACAAATAACAGTTTCTTGATTTCATTGCGCTTTGGAATATTCATACAGCATACATCCCCTTTAATCTTCTATTTGAGTGGGATTATTAGGGCCCTGATATGGTATGATCATATATAAAATATTCCCAATAATACAATACACATCACAATATATAAATTTAAATTAATTTGAATTAAAAGCACATGACAGTTTTGTTTCTTTATTTCCTTTGGTACTTTGCTAAGTATTCTGACATTTATTTTAAATGCCCCTATTATGCTGTATAAAAGATTTCTCATTATGATTTGGGGTCATATACAATTATTTTACATTTATCATGGGTCAAAAAAGAAAATAAGTAAATACATAAATCTTTTATTTTCTCTTTTCTCACAGCATGTGTATGTTCTCTTATTTTATTTCTAATGCTAAAATACAATTGTTATCAATGAATTTGGATAAAATAGTGAAACACTTTCAACATGCCAATCAACAAGTATTTGCGTGCAGTCTTTGAGGCACACATAAAATCAAAATTTGCATTGTTTATTTTGCTAACTTGTAATGTTATTCTTAAAAGGGTGCTCCACTACGATGTAATATTTTAAACTTTAGTTGATGTGCAATGTAGCTGTGTGAACATTATCTCTGGATGTAAGATGTTCAAAGTTCAATGCAAAAGGAGACATTGGCTTTTACAGAGTTAGCTTAGCAAAGCCTACAGTAAAGGAAGTTGGGAGACTTAAAAAAAATACATCCTGAAAATAAGTTTTAATGGTGGAAAGCTGACATCTGATTTTCTGAAATGTATATGCTTTGGCTCAGATCGAAGTATGCAATTGCAAAATCAATTTAATTTGAACAATCTGAAGTGATATATTGTCTTGGCTGGTGTTGTAAATTACAGTACAAAGACCAGGGGCCTGTACCATGAAGCTGGAGTAGCTGGCTGGCCAGTTAAGTTTTAGTTTTGCTTGCACTAATCTTGGATTTTAGCTAACATGAACGCAGCTTGCCTTAAATCATTTTTGTCGAAAATGTATTATGTAGCAGCTGAGCTACCTTCATGGTACCGAAAACCCAGAATTGGTGCAAACTAAACTGAAACTTAACTTAGCTAATGATTCAAGGTACATGCCCAAGGTAACAAATGGTTAGTACTTCTGTTATTTTACAGACTTAATTGTCCATATACATAAGAAAATCATCATACCTCTTTGAAATAATTATTTGTTTAAAAGCCTGAAATCAAATCACATTCCAAATTACTTTTCCAGCTTTTGTAATGTTTTTGAAGCCTTTTCCTAACTTCCTAACTTCTTTCCACAACTTTATTCCGAAGCAGGATGTAATGTGAGGAAAGTTAAAGATTTTCATAGAATAGGATGATTTTCAATTGGCACTGCATTTCGTATGCAATGTGGTTTCAAACTACTAAATTGTCAATAAAAGTCCCCTTTTAACTGCACAGTTGAGTTAAAAGTTTAAAAGTCAACAGAGCAGAGATCAAGGAGATCCTATAATGCATTTCATATGCGTTAAGAAACTGAAAAAAACTCACAAAATATGAAACCTGTTAATGGATATTTTTACAGGTATATTTGTGCTGGAAATAAACTGTGATGTTTCTGGGAGACAATAATCCCAACCGTTGTGCACTTTAATCTTTGAAATTTTTACAGTCGGCTACATTAAACTATATGGGAAAGGTAATATGCAAGTACAGCATTAATAGGCTCTTTGATGCTCAGGTACTATGGCTGTGGTCTGGTGGTCCCGGAATGTCTGGAGGGCTGCAGAGTGCTTGATCTTGGCTGTGGAAGTGGACGTGACTGCTATATGCTCAGCCAACTTGTAGGAGAGAAGGGGCACGTCACAGGTATCGACATGACAGAAGCTCAGGTCAGTTTCTTTGAGCTTATCTGAAGAGTTGATGATTTGGAGAACTCTGCAATGCTGTAATATATGCTACTTATATACCTTGTTTCAGTTCAGTTTGTTATTGTTCTCATAACTTGACTGCTTTAGACCTGTCATAAACAGAGCTGGGTAGATTACTTATGAATTGCAATTGGCTACTAGTGAAAAACTTTTGATTATGAAATAAAATTTGTAGTTATTCATTTTTTTAAAGGACAGACTCCTCTTTTTTGTAAACAGCTTTACTGTTTTTAAATTCATTCAGCCGATCTCCATGATATGGCCTGAGCACTTTTAGCTTAGCATAGATAATTAAATTGGATTAGACCATCTCCCACGAAAAAATTAAAAAAGAGATCTAATTATTTTCCTATTTAAAGCTTGACTGTTTTGTATTTACATTGTGTATTAAGCCCTATGAAAAAAAGTTGCTATTTTATATGCCGAAATTGGTAGGAACTGTACTATTCTGGCATAATAATCAAGTAACTTTACTGCCATACCATAACTACAGCAGGCACAATGATATTATGCAGCACTGCTACCTACAGTAACTGGGGACCACTTTCAGGCACTGCGTAATATCATTGTCTCCTAAAAACTGGAACCTTTTTTTTAAGTCTAGGTAACTTGTAAGTTGCCTTTTTCCAAAAAAAAAAAATTCCTTTAAGATGATATATTTAGGCGGCACGATGGCTCAGTGGTTAGCACTGTCACCTCACAGCAAGAAGGTCGTTGGTTTGGGTACCCACTGAGCTAGATGGCATTTCTGTGTGGAGTTTGCATGTTCACCCTGTGTTCGTGTGGGTTTCCTCCGGGTGCTCCGGTTTCTCCCACAAGTCCAAAGACATTCGCTATAGGTGAATTGAATAAACTAAATTGTCCATAGTGTATCTGTGTGTGCATGAGTGTATGGGTGTTTCCCAATACTTGGTTGTGGCTGGAAGGGCATCCACTTAGTAAAATATTTGCTGGAATAGTTGGCGATTCAATCACTGTGTTGACCTCTGAAATAGAGACTAAGCCAGGGGTGCTCAACCCTGTTCCTGGAGATCTAACTTCCTGCGGATTTCACTTGCAACCCATATCAAACACACCTGCCTGTAATTATTCAATTCAATTCAATTCACCTTTATTTGTATAGCGCTTTTACAATGTGGATTGTGTCAAAGCAGCTTCACATAGAAGGTTATAGTAAATTGAAAATGTCAGTTTAGTTATTAGCTAGTATATTATTAGCTAGTATATAGCTGAGTTCAGTTCAGTTCAGTGTTGTTTAATATTCACTACTTAGAGTCCAAACACTGAAGAGTAATCCATCGATGCGCAGCTCTAGCTGCAGTCTAGTCGCTGGAGGCTGGAGAACTCGAGGCTCGTTTGTCCTTGGAGGGTCACGGGAATCCGTCTCTTGCTTGCTACTCCGCCAAGCAGCTGCTCAGGATACAGCCTGGTCCAGGGTTAAGGAGCCTTGGGATCGTCTCGTCACGGGTCTTGGATCGCATCCGTGGCGCTGCATAGTCTCTGGGGGCCTCGGGAAGAGTATCCCCAGTTGGAATAGAGAACAAAGAAAATAATTAGCGTAGCTGCAGTTCATAGTGTATATAAAGGGGATGCGTGGAGCACATTCGTGCATCATACCGCTAAGTGATGTATTGAGTGTATGCTTTACTAAAAAGATAGGTCTTTAATCTAGTTTTGAACTGTGAGAGTGAGTCTGAGCCTCGGACATTGTCAGGAAGGCTATTCCAGAGTTTAGGAGCCATAAATGAGAAGGCTCGACCCCCTTTATTTGATTTTGCTATTCTGGGTACTACTAGAAGCCCTGAGTTTTGAGATCTTAGAGAGCGGGTTGGATTGTAGCGAGACAGAAGGTTGGTTAGATAAACAGGAGCTAGATTATTTAATGCTTTATATGTAAGAAGTAATATTTTGAACTCAATACGAAACTTAACAGGCAGCCAGTGTAATGAGGATAAAATTGGGGTGATATGATCATATTTTCTAGACCTGGTAAGAACTCTGGCGGCTGCATTTTGTACTAGCTGAAGTTTGTTAATAGAGGAGGCTGGGCAACCAGCGAGCAGAGCATTACAGTAATCCAGCCTGGAAGTCATAAAAGCATGAACTAACTTTTCTGCATCTGAGATGGATAGCATACTTCGTAGCTTAGCAATATTTCTCAGATGAAAGAATGCAGTTTTTGTGATATGGGAGATATGGCTTTCAAAAGTTAAATTGCTGTCTAATATGACACCCAGATCTTTAACAGTAGAGCTAATGCTAACTCTGCATCCCTCTAGTTGCAGGTCGAGTTGTGCGATCTGCTGTGTACAGGATTTAGGTCCTATAAGTAATAGTTCAGTTTTGTCTGAGTTTAAGAGAAGGAAGTTGTTGGTCATCCAGTTTTTAACATCTTTAATACACTCAGTTAGTTTTGATAGTTTAGACGTCTCGTCAGGTTTAGTAGAAATATATAATTGAGTATCATCAGCATAACAGTGAAAGCTGATACCGTGTCTTCTAATAATGTCTCCCAGGGGCAGCATGTAAATTGTAAACAACAAAGGTCCTAAAACTGATCCTTGAGGCACCCCGTACTTAACTGGCCTGACTTGTGAAGGTTGTCCATTAATATTCACAAACTGGTAACGATTAGTTAAGTATGACTTGAACCATTGTAAAGCCGTTCCCTGGACACCTGTAGAGTTTAAGCGATTTATGAGGATATTGTGGTCAATTGTGTCAAATGCGGCACTAAGATCTAGCAGGACTAACAGCGAGATGCACCCTTGGTCAGCAGCTAATAGTAAATCGTTGGTTATTTTCACTAATGCGGTTTCTGTACTGTGATGAGGCCTGAAACCTGACTGGAACACCTCAAAAGCATTATTCATCTGCAGAAAGGAGCATAATTGGGCAGAAACAACTTTTTCTAGTATTTTAGACATAAATGGAAGATTTGAAATAGGCCTATAATTAGCTAAGTTGCAGGGGTCCAGTTGTGGTTTCTTAATAATAGGCTTAATAACAGCGATCTTGAAAGAGTTTGGAACATGTCCTAATGACAAAGAAGAGTTGATAACGTTAAGAAGAGGTTCTCCTATTACAGGTAGCAATTCTTTCAGTAATTTTGTTGGAATTGGGTCTAGCATACTCGTAGCTGGTTTAGAACTATTTATAATTTTGTCTAGCTCTTCCTGTTCTATGTTCTCGAAGCACTGTAGGCTAATTTGGTTCAGTGGAATGTTTACTGGATCTGAAGTATAAGGCTGTACAGAGATTTTAACATCTATTTTTTGTCTAAAGCCTTCTATTTTATCACTGAAAAAATTCATAAAGTCTTCGCTACTCATTTGCGGTGTGATATTTTGTTCCAGCGATGACCGATTGTTTGTTAATTTAGCAATGGTGTTAAATAGAAATCTAGGATTGTTATGGTTATTTTCTATCAGTTTACGGAGGTGCTCAGCCCTGGCGGATTTGAGGGCCCTCCTATAGCTGGACATACTGTCTTTGTACGCAATTCTAAAGACCTCTAAATTAGTTTTTTTCCATTTACGTTCCAAGGCACGGGTTGCTGTTTTGAGAGCGCGCATATGACTGTTATACCATGATGTAGTTTTATCTTCTCTAGTCTTTTTTAATTTGATGGGTGCCACAGTATTTAGTGTGCTAGTAAAGATGGCATCCATGCTGCTAGTTATTACATCGAGGTCATTTGCATTTGCAGGTGCATTTCGAAATAAAGAAAGATCAGGCAAGTTATTTGCGAATTCCTCTTTGGTAGACGGAACGATAGATCTACTAAGGCGATGTATTGGTGCGGATCTGCTAATGTCAGGTAAACATAGCTTGTAAAGTAAGAGGTAGTGGTCCGTAATATCGTCGCTTTGTGGTATAATCTCTACATCCATGACCTCAATTCCATAAGAGAGAATTAGATCTAAAGTATGCTTTAGACGATGGGTGGGACCAACAACATTTTGCTTTATCCCAAGGGCATGTAGTAGATCCATAAATGCGAGCCCTAGTGTATCATTGGCGTTATCTATGTGGATGTTAAAGTCTCCTACAATTAGTATTTTATCAGTTTTAACTAGTAGGTCAGAAATAAAATCAGAAAACTCTTTTAGAAAATTGACATAGGGTCCTGGGGGTCTATATATGGTGATTAAAGCGAGAGATAGCATTTTATTCATAGTATCCGAAAGCATAACATTAAGCGCCAATACTTCAAAGGAGGTAAACATAAGTCCGTTTCTCTGATTAACATTAAGAATACCACTAAAGATTGATGCAACTCCACCACCACGACCAGTTTGACGAGCCTCATGCTTATAAGAGAATCCTGGAGGAGTTGCTTCATTTAAACTAATATAGTCATTTTGTTTCAGCCAGGTTTCAGTGAGACAGAGTGCATTAAGATTGTTATCTGGTATAATGTCATTTATGATAAGTGCTTTAGGTGCTAGTGACCTGATGTTCAGGAGACCTAGCTTTACGATATTTATATTTTCATTTTTTGGTATTTTTACTGGTTCGATTCTTAATAGATGTCTTCTAGAGCACACAGTACGCTTATTTCTTGGTCTAATAATACGAGGAACAGACACAGTTTCTATGCGGTTAGCCGGACATGCATTATTGTGAATTAAGTGGGATGAAGAAGGGTCTATATGGCTAGAATGTGGATTTTTTGAATAGAATTATGAAGTGCTGCTCAGGACATATTCAATTGGCTCAGGTGTGTTTGATCAGGGTTGGAGCTGAACTTTACAGGAAGGTAGATCTCCATGAACAGGGTTGAGCAGCCCTGTACTAAGCCAAAGAAAAATGAATGAATTATATATTTATGGTAACTTAATTTGATAGAGTTTGAATTGCATTTCATGAACAGCTCAAATAATTGTGTTTGCATATACCATCCTAAAAGCATTTAAAGTCATGTCTAAAGCAGTATAACTTCTCTGATGTTTTTGTTTTACAGATTGAGGTAGCCCGCAAATACATCGACTATCACATGCAAAGATTTGGTTATAAAAATCCAAATGTGAATTTTGTTCAAGGCTACATTGAGGCCTTGGTGGAAGCCGGGCTGGAGGATAAATCATATGATATTATCATGTAAGCTTGTAAGGTTTCAGAATTGGAGCCCTAGTTGTTAAAAAAAGACTTCTTTATTCTGTCATGAGATGATTCTAATACATGATGGTATTGACTTTATCAAGACTCTTTTCAGTTTACACTGCTTTTAATTGTTGGTTTTGTTTTTTTTATTTCAAAAGATCAAATTGTGTGGTGAATCTGTCACCAGATAAAACCAGCGTTCTGAGGGAGGCGTATCGTGTACTGAAGGTACTTTGATTTCATTATGTATTCAATTCAAATCAGAATTTTGCTTGACAATCTGATGCTTTGATAGTCACCATGTTAAACAATACAGTGAATATACCTATTATTTATATTTATTTATTTGTGTTTAGGATGGAGGGGAGTTGTACTTTAGTGATGTCTATAGTGATGCTAGAATCCCAGAAAGCCTCAAGGCCAACAAAACTTTATGGGGTATGAAAGGACATGTATTTTACTCACTGTTTGCTCACCCGCAAGTGCTTATAAACCTTCATGAGTTTCTTTATTCTATTGAACACAAAAGAAGATATTTCGAAGAAAGCTGAAAACCTGTAATTGCTGACTTCCAAAGTATTTGTTATGTTTAGTTAATCACAGTTAGTCATAGGTTTCCAACTTTCTTCAAAACATCCTCTTTTGCATTTAGCAGTAGAAACTCAAAAGTGAGGGGCGAGTAAATAATGACACCATTTTTATTTTTGGATAAAATATATCTTCAACCAATCAAACTGTACCAACAGAACAATAGCACCAGAGTTATTTTTATTATAAGCAAACCTGCCAAAAGTGATCACACTCTAGATTTTACAGGATGTAGTTTAACTTCACTTACATCTCACTATGTTTCAACTCGCATATAAAAAACTTTTTTATGTGTTAATCAGGAGAGTGCCTCAGTGGAGCATTGTGGTGGGAAGACCTGATAAGACTAGCTGAAGAAGTTGGGTTCTGTAAACCCAGGCTGGTTTCTGCTAGTATCATCACTGTGGGCAACAAGGAACTGGAAAACATCCTTGGTGAGACGTAAAAGTTGTTAAAGTCTGGATTCAATCAAAATATACAATGTCATTCATTAGGTGAAAAATTTATCCGCACAAGTTAATCCAATGAAAAAATAAGTGTTTATTTTGCTAATCTTCAATCAAAGACTGACCTTTTGCTTACATCTTTGGGTTGGTGGTCCTACTCTTTTGATGTCACAATATTCTTAACCGTGCCATGGTATAAAACTGTTAGTTTGCTAGCAATAATGAGTTAAAAGAAAGCCCCGCACCCTACTCATAATTTTATTTCAGTTGGAAGAACATCAAAATAAGGGTTTCACAGTGGCGCAGTGGGTAGCACAATCACCTCACAGCAAGAAAGTTCGTTGGTTCGAGCCTCGGCTGCGTCAGTTGGCATTTCTGTGTGGAGTTTGCATGTTGCATGTTCGCGTGGGTTTCCTCTGGGTGCTCCGGTTTTCCCCACAAGTCCAAAGGTGTGCTATAGGTGAATTGTGTAACTAAATTGTCCGTAGTTATGTGTGTGAATGAGAGTGTATGAATGTTTTCCAGTGATGGCTTGCAGCTGGAAGGGCATCCACTGTGTAAAACATATGCTGGATAAGTTGGTGGTTCATTCCGCTGTGGCGACCCCGGATTAATAAAGGGACTAAGCCAAAAAGAAATGAATGAATGAATGAATTTTTTTTTACTTGTGCACTTTTTAGAGTTTGCTCCAGACAATGTTAATGTTTTTTGTTGTTGTTGTTGGCAGAGCAAAAATTGGCTACCAAATTGTGTCTGAATTGACAGTATTAAAAAATACAATAATTAAAGGGGCAGTTCATTATTTCCAGTCCTGAATAAATCCTTTGCAAAGCACAGATGAAGGATTTTAAAGAATGTTTGTACAAAGCCAGTTACATTGTACACTCACAGAAATAAAGGTACAAAGTCTGTGGCTGGGGCAGTACATTGTGAAAAGGTTCTTTTTTACCCAATTAATCTATATTAGTACCCATGAATTAGCGGCGCTTGGAGTTCTGCAGCACCCTCTGCTGACAGCAAAGAAAACTATGATAATGTGTTATCCTTTTTGCATGTTTTTTATTTTCCAGCTTTATTCATAAAATTGTTCAAAATGTTATTTTGATTTTAAGTTGTCAAATGTGGTTTGTGAATTAATGTATATTAATAAATGTATTTTAAAAGGGATAGTTCACCCCAAACATAAGATTTCCCTCACCATTTACTCACTCAGGTGGTTCCAAACTTGGCTCTAAATGAGTTTCTTATTCTGAAGAATCCTGGAAAAAAAAACAGCCATTGACATACCCCTTTAATGTGGCATGAGTCTATTAAGGAAAAAGAAAAAAAAAGCACTGAGATAACTTCTTTGGACTGACATGTGTGAGTTCTGATGACAACATTATTCTTTTATATTTATGTATTTTTGAGTGAACCATTCACAAGTCACAGCCTTGCTAATTATATTCCCAACAACACTCTTACTGCTTAATATTTTTTTATGATATTGGTTAAGCCAATAATCATCGATCTCATGCCATGGGTACCAAAATATGTACCACATGTGTTAAAATCACCACATTTAATGCATTGGTGCTAACAGAATTTTTGTAGAAATACTTAGTTTGTGCCACCAGTGAATTAAATCGCTTGGAAAAGTCCCAAATCTCCATAGTTTGTGGAAGAAAACAAAACTGACATTCAACTGAAACATAATTATTTTTCCAAACTAAATAAAAAACAATACTATAATACATTAAACAAACAAACAAATAAATAAATAAATATCTCCACATGTTCAGTTTAAATTCAATTCAATTCAAAGTTTTACTTTAAAACTTTTTAAATTTGTTTATAGGTGACTTCAAATTTGCGTCTGCCACATACCGGCTCTTCAAGTTACAGAAAGGTTCGGAGAAGAAGCCCTGCCTTGTCATGTACAATGGAGACATTACTGGCATTGAGGAAAGCTTTGAGTTTGATGCCCAGTATTCCTTTAAGGTGAGCAGTTATAGCTTGGTTATATGCAGTTAATAAGAGCTACGCATTATGCATGCATATCCTGCTTATCGCACTACTGTATTGTCCACTAATTAATTGGACTAAATAAACTAATGCCACAATCACAACCCAATCACAATAATAAGTGGATTCAAGTGCGAGAACAAATATGTTTCTGTATTTTACCACCATCTGTTGGTCATAATGTGGAAAATGTATTTATAAAGTTACAGTTTTTCTCAGTCTCTGTGGTGCATTTCTCACAACACTATTTACATTTTCACAACAGTTAATGCATTTCTCAAAACAATTAGTACAAACTGCAAAACCTAGTTGAACCTTTAAAAGCGTGTCACTTGCTCAAAATGGATAGCTCATTCCTTAAAAGCAAGCAATTACAGTATGTCAATGAAAGTGTCAGTGTCATCAAGATGAAAAGGCCTGACACCATTGTTTATTAACAAGATAGTCAAATGGCTTCATCATGTTTTCATTTTGACAGTTTACTTCCAATGCAAAAAAAGTCAGATTTTGGTGACTGGTGCATTTTCAGGCTCCAGTCACCACAATATGACTTTTTCCATATACTATTTGCACAGCCATTTGAAAACTACAGTAAAGTTAGACATTACTGCATTTAGTGAGTTATCTGAGTACAAGACACTGAATATGTACAGTTAAAGTCAGAATTATTAGACCCCCTGAATTATTAGACTTTCTCCAGAAGACATACTGTGAAGATTTCCTTGCTCTGTTAAACATATTTTGGGAAATATATAAAAATATACATATAAAATAAAAGGGGCTAACAATTCTGACTTCAACTGTATGTTTCACATTTTTACTGCAAGCGCTCTTTGCGGTTTTAATTTATTCACAGCATTGTGCAAAAGAAGTACACCCGTATTTACAACAAACAAACTCCCTTTAGAAAGAGCTGTGCACAACTGTATACAATATAGCAGTACATATTGGAACTGAACCTACAACACACACAGGTCTGTCAATCAATCATGAAATTGTTCAACTTAAAAGACATTTTCAGGAAAAACAAAAAGATAAAATTTTTTTTATAAAATTTGCTTGACAGATTTTGACAACTAGTTCAACATTTACATTGACTATTCAGCATTCACAAATTTAGTTAATTTTGACCGACATGACATAAGCAAATGATAATGTTATAAAACAGCAGAGAGTTCAGTTAATGCGTGTCCAAAAGCATTTGTAATTTGTTGGAAGGAATGAGAAACTGCTAATAGGATGTGCACAAATTGTTTTGAGAAATGCATTAACTGTTGTGAAAATGTAAATAGTGTTGTGAGAAATGCAGCAAAACGACTGAGAAAAACTGTAACTTGTACCAACGCTCCAAAGTTTGGGGTCAGTATTTCAAAGAAATTATTACGTTTCATTCTTTTTTAGCAAGGGCACATAAAATGGATCAAAACTAATGAAAGAAATGTATCACAGTTGTCACAGAAATATTAAGCAACAAACTTGATACAATTACAGTAATAATATATATAATCATTACTCACATTTTTAAGTATATTCAACTAATTCCTTCAAAAGCAACGGGTTCACTCATTTGTTTTTACGTAGTCAACTTGAATCGCTTTTTACAGTGTACATGTAACTAGTTGACAACAAACTTTTGAACAGTATTTTAGATATTGAGAATGTGTATAATCAAGTTACTTTTGGGGTTTTCTCGAGGTGGATAAAGTGATGGAGGTGGATGGAGATGTGGCAAACATCTTGAGTAACTCCAGATTCTCTGAAGAATTCACATTTCAGCCTCAGGGAGTGAACGCTGCTGCCTCTAGAGGATGCTGGGCCAAACCCAAGGTAAGTGATTCTGTGTTGTCTAACAGTGTTTTGACATGCCTCATTTTTAGTCTTGCTTTCTGCATCATTAATGCACTGATATCACATCTGCTTGATGTTACATAAAATAAAATAAAAATCCTTCCCACTGCATACACAACCCTTAATTAATATTTGGTACAATACACTTATATTGTACTTATATTTTAAAGATGATCTACATGTAGTTACTTCAACATAATATTTATGTTGTTCCATAAATTAATTACAGTTGACTTTTTAAGCCGTGTTCCCTCTGACATTTTCACCTCATTGACTTCCATTCATATACATGCAAATGTGCCAGAATGGTAACGCAAGCTTGTGCGACAAGCTTCACATGTCGCTAAACTCTAAACTTGCGAAGTTGTGTCACAAAACGTGACTTTCCTGTCCAGAGTGTGACAGCTTTTCATCATAAACCACCATAAACCTACCCATACCTTCAAACCTGTCCCTAATCTTACCCATATACAGAGCCAGACAGAATCTGCGGATGTTTTTTGCGATTTCTGTGCAAATTTATGCAGAATGATTTTGAGAGAATAGTAACTTAACAAAAATAAATAAATATCTTTTTAGCTCATATTTAAGGTTTATCCAATTAGATCCATTTGTTTAGTAAACAAAGTCTTACGTATAATATATCTACTAAAAGACAGAAAATATTTCTTTACAAACTGTATTGTTAATAAATTATATAAACATCTGCAAATTATTCAATAATAATTAATAAATAAATGAATGCATGAATGATTGATTGATTGATTGATTGATTGATTGATTGATTGATTGATTGAATGAATGAATGAATGATTGAATGATTTAATGTGTTTGAAACACAAATTAAGATATTTTAGATGAAATCTGAAAGCTGTCTGGTACTCCATAGACAGGAACAGTCCCAAACTGTTCAAAGTTCAGAAAAAAAAAGTCAAACCATTTTATGTGTCTTCAGTGGTTCAACTTTAATTTTCTTAAGCTCCAAGAACACTTGTGACAAAACAAACAGTAAAAACAACTTTTTTTATAAGTTTATTTTCCAATGTCTTTCATGTAAAGTCAGATCAATTTATTATGGGCAATATGATGCTTAAATATTGTGGTGCTGACTCTAATGGCAATACATTGTACTGCCTGTAGTAAACGTGCACCCTGACTTGACGCAGGAGAGAACACATAAGTGAACAGAGTTGTATTTATTTTTCTTCATATGATTACATTTAAACCACTGAAGTCACATGGCATGTTTTGACAATGTTTTGGTCGCTTTTCTGAATGAAAAATATTTTAATTTCTGTTGCAAAGATGAAAGGAGGTCTCTGAGGATTGGGACTTTTTTGGACAAACTAACCCCTAAAGTGGGACTGAAAAATCTCATTTTGTTCCAATATTTGACTTTCCGGAATATACTGTAACTGTTTATCCTCAAAAATATGTCTCATTAGACTCACTGTGTCCCATCAGCCGCAGACATTCAAGGTCACACAGCTGTACCACAAAAGCCTTGGCCACAGAGGAATGTCCGCCCTTCCAAACTCTTATCAGTGCTAGTGGTAATTTTATTTTGTTGTCAGAATTTATTTCCAGGCAGCCATGATCTGTGCAGCTTAATGACCACAGCTGTCTAGATCAGATGTTTTTGAAATACATTCATAACATTTATTTTTGAATTTCATTCCCATCTTTCTTCACCTGATATATATATATACACTTCCATACAGCTTAAAGTTACATTTAAAGGCTACCTACTCAGGTTAGGGTTATTAGGCAAGTTATTGTATAATGATGGTTTGTTTGGTTTGACTAGAAGAAAAAAAAATAGCTTAAAAGGGCTAATAATTTTGACCTTAAAATGTTTTTTTTTTATTAAAAATGCTTTTATTCTATTATTATTATTATTATTATTATTATTGTTGTTGTTATTATCATTATTATTATTATTAAGGAGATCTATTCCTATGGTTTTAATTCAGAATGTTCCATCCTTTTGCTCTATGAACTTTAACATGAAATTATGGGCTGCAGTTGCATAATGAGCCATTTTAAAGGTTCTAATGCTTTCAGTACTATGGAACCAGGTAGCTGTAAATGGTGATCATACTGTACTTCCCACTCCTCTTTCTTCAGGCTGTGTCAGTGAATCCCTTTGAACTGGTCCAAAAGTTGGGAAGCGCAAGTGTGTCTCCTTCCACTGGGGGGTGCTGTGCAGGTCAGGAATCATGCTGTAACTGACTTCCAGCTATTTTGAAAACAGTTGGGAAACAGATGAAGTATTACTTATGTATTATGTAAAAGAAAATAACAATAAAATTGTAATATAACAATACTTTTTAGAGTTGTCGAGCAAATACATGTATAGAAATATCAAGTTCATCACACTGGTCTGAATTATTACATAATCTTAAGCATTCATTTGCCAAGTTTTATCTTTATTGTAATTTTTATTGTATTGTCAGATGTAATGAACTGAAAACTGTTTTGGTTTATTGAACTTGTATTGCCAGATTTGTAATCATTTTTTTTTTGTTTTTACTGTAATAAAATGACTGCAATAAAACTGACTGCTTGGGTACACTGTAAAAAATAAATTGTTGAGAAAACGTAAAAAAACAAGGCAACTTGATACAGTAAGAACTTTGAGTTGTGTCAACAACTGTTTTTTAGTTCCGCCCAGTAACAATATTTTGCTTATTTCAATATTCTGCTGACATAATTGTTTATTCATGCAATGTTGATTTTTGTATTTTACTAATAAAGATATTCTTGTAACATCAACTAAAGCAACAGTTACTGCTATTGGGTCAATTCATCTTTTTCTGTTTTGTGGTTGATTTTTTTCAAATTTGCATAATAAGTAATTAGTACTAGTTAGCATGTCTACCTGTTTTTAATCATTTTACCTAAAAATGACAAACTTACTATTTCATTCATTTTCCTTTGGCTCAGTCCCTTTATTCATCACTGGTTGCCACATCAGAATGAACCGCCAACTTATTCAGCATATATTTTACACACCAGATGCCCTTCCAGTTGCAACCCATTACTGGGAAATATCCATTCACACACCTGTACCACATGTCTTTGGACTGTGGGGGAAACCTGAGCACCCGGAGGAAACACATGTGAACAGGGATGCCAACTGACCCAGCTGGGGTTTGAACCAGCGTCCTGCTTGCTGTAAGGCAACTGTGCTATCCACTGCCCTACTGTGTCACCCCTCTTACAAGCAACAGATCAACAAGCATAGTTTTCGCTCGTCGCGTCACGCATGCAGGAATTATTTAATTATCAACATTCCTGTTCAACACAAAAATATTTGTCCAGAAAACTTAAACAAGTAGACCTAACATTTTAGCGAAAATTGTTAACACAAAATATATTTTTATGTAATCAATAGTTATTCACAATATTTAGTATATATGACAGAAAAAGTACAGTCTGCTGAACAAATCGTGATTTTATTTTTTACAGTGTATTATTATCAGCTGGGTATTCATGGTCTCAGTGATGTTCTAAAAAACAAAAAAACTATTGATGCTGACATGCAGATCATCTCTGTAAAATGAGATCCAGCTCCAAATTTCCCAACAGAACTTTAATGAGAGGAAGACTTTGCTGTGATGCTGGCATCAATAAATGAAATGAAATTAATTAGATAACAAAAAAACAAAATAAAAAATAAGATACAGTACACCGATAAAAAAATTAAATATAAAAAAAGATCCAATAAAAAAAAAACACACTATAGGAACTTGAGAAAAGTTGTTCGGATATCTTTATTTTTTTTTTAATATGTAGTTTCACCATATGAAGACTATGATTATGAAACAGTTCATTATCAATTATCTTTCCTTTTGTTCTGGATTAATCTCTGATCCCTGATAACAGATCTGACTCCGTGATAACTTTTACATCCTTTCATAAGCTTTTGCATCTCTTGCATTTCTTCAGATCACACTAATCCTTGGCTTATCTATATAAGGTACATAGTTACCTATTATGGGTTTTTGTGCAATCATAATAAATGATAGATTTTGTTAATTATCTTTAGGTTTAAATCATATTATTTTGAAACGTCTACATGTGATTTTTTCATCAAAACGTGAACACTTTTGTTTAATTAACGTATGATTACTCTTTTATTAATTAAGTTTTTTTTTAAATTTCCTTCCAGTTCTTTTGTCATCTGTTTTTGTGACTTTTATGTGTAGATTTTATTGTTTTACCCTTGTCCCAGACCCAAACGTTCAGTACAAAGATATGAATTATTGCCAGAGCTGTGAAGCAGTGGATTGTGCACATGTTGTAGATGTAGAAGTACAGTATGGGTCCCTGAGTCCCCAGAGGTCAGGGGCCCAACCTGGGACATGTTGCAATCTCACTTTCCCTCTTACTTTACCACACGTACTTGCTGAGTTATTTATCTATAGATTTGAGCACACAAAATAGAGAAAAAAATAAATATATACATTTTAAGGCACTGTTGCTTCACGAATGTATAAGGCAATAAAAGCACGGAAAAAAAGAACAATGAATTTTAAAGGCGATGAAAACTACGCAAATTTAACATTTCAGTTTCATTTATAATTTATCTGTGCTGTTTCACTGTTGCTTATTTTCATCAACATCAACTGTTTCAATGCTTTTTCAAGTGTATGACATTTACCGAGGCAACGGTAAATGATCAATTAACGATGATCAATTAAATTCTAAGGAAAATATATATTGCAAAAAAGAATCATATTAGCCTGTATTACCTTGAAAAACATGTATATAATACATATGATGCGGTTTATTTTAGTGAATGAATGACTGACTGACTGACTGAATGAATGAATGAATGAATGAATGAATGAATGAATGAATGAATGAATGAATGAATGAAAACACTTTAGTCCATTCTCGTCCGCAATAATTTACTACATAAACATACTTTACATTCTTGGTCACACTTTACTAGCTATAGTTAATATAAAAGAAACAACACCTTAAATACATTTAGGTATTGCTTTAATACTATTTTATTTTAAACATCATTTAATGGATCCAAGTCTACGTGAACTGAAAAGTATGTATTTACAGGCCTACTGTAAAACTATGTACGGCGTATCGATGTCAAATGTAATAATGTTAGCCAATGGAAACTATAGTGTTACTTTTATTTAAAACTTCAACAGGTTGTCCCTCTTGGCTGTCATATCGACGAGGAAACAGGTGAGGTTATTTAACTATAACATTTTACGAGAGGATCCTGAGACATTGAAAAGATGCTGTCACTGAAGATCCTCTTCAAAACACCAAAAGCAGTCACGAGGAAACTTCTATATGCGCTCATTTGCATTAAGTGCGACTGTTTACGGAGCCGATTGGCTGCTCCAGCGGCGAAGTTCCCGCCCACGGTGCAGCGGGTCCACCAGATTGGTTGCCCCGGTCGCCTGTCAACGGGACATCAGTAGAGGCACGAGTTCGCGCTGCACTCGCTGAAGTGCGATCAGTTTCAGCCGCGTAGTGGAACTCAGCGAGACCTGATGCACAAGTCAAGGCGACGCGCAGCGGAGATGAAGCCGGATTGGCTCTGATTTTTTAAAGCCCTTTCATTCAAGAGGCTGTCCATTATCAACATGGCAGAACCGTCGGTTCCAGTACCCCCTCGAAAAATGGCGTCACTTAGCCGGGTCCGAGCTTTTACTCTGATTTTCTTAACTGCAAGCAGTTGTTTAATTACTCCCACAAGTGGCAAGGAAGGAGGGGGAGAGGAGACGGTTATCATCGGGCTGCGGCTGGAGGACACGGACGACATTTCCTTCATGGACAGGGGCTTTTTGCGGGTCAGCGAGAGGTCTCGGGTGAGATTGAGGGTGTACGGGCAAAACATCAACAACGAGACGTGGTCCAAAATCGCCTTCACGGAGCACGAGAGGAGCCGAGTGATCGGCAACATCGACAGCTCCTCGGGGGACAACCAGAGTCAGGAGGACACGTCGGGCTTGCACCCCTGCGGCATCAGGACTTCGGATATTCTGATCTTGCCCAACATCGTTTTAAACCGCAAGACGTCAGGCACCGTGGAAATCGAGGTCAAACCTCTGCGAAAGACTGAGCGGAGCAAAGCGTACTACCTGTGCATCGCCACCTCCACACCTGCCGTGGCCGGAGCGCACGACCCGTGGACCGAGAACACGTGGATCTATCACGACGGAGAGGACACCAAAGTGATCGTGGTGGAGGAGAAAAAGTTCCTGCTGCCCTTCTGGCTCCAGGTCATCTTCATTTCCATGCTGCTCTGCCTCTCGGGCATGTTCAGCGGCTTGAACTTGGGGCTGATGGCGCTGGATCCCATGGAGCTGCAGATCGTCCAGAACTGCGGGACGGAGAAGGAGAAGAACTACGCGAGGAAGATTGAGCCCGTGAGGAGCCAGGGGAACTACCTGCTCTGCTCGCTTCTTCTGGGCAATGTTCTGGTCAACACCACTTTGACTATTCTGCTGGATGATATCGCCGGCTCTGGATTGATAGCTGTAGTGATGTCCACCATCGGCATCGTGATATTTGGGGAGATTGTGCCCCAAGCCATATGTTCACGACACGGTCTCGCTGTGGGAGCGAATACAATCTTCTTGACCAAATTCTTCATGCTGCTCACTTTCCCCGCGTCCTATCCGGTAAGTAAGCTGCTCGATTATCTCCTCGGGCAGGAGATCGGCACGGTGTACAACCGGGAAAAGCTCTTGGAGATGTTGAGGGTCACAGACCCGTATAATGACTTGGTGAAAGAGGAGCTGAACATCATCCAGGGCGCGCTGGAGCTCAGGACTAAGACCGTGGAAGATGTGATGACCCCGCTGCGTGACTGCTTCATGATCACCGGCGACGCGACGCTCGACTTCAACAGCATGAGTGAGATCATGGAGAGCGGCTACACGCGCATCCCGGTCTTCGAGGGCGACAGGTCCAATATCGTGGATCTGCTGTTCGTCAAGGACCTGGCTTTTGTAGATCCCGACGACTGCACCCCGCTGAAGACGATAACCAAGTTCTACAGCCATCCTTTGCATTTCGTCTTCAACGACACCAAACTCGACGCGATGCTGGAGGAGTTCAAGAAAGGTGAGAGCGCGCTCGCGCGGATGATGCTGATGATGAGGCTTTGGTTTCCTTATTGACAGCGTTACATTAAAGTTTTATTCAAACATGAAAAAAAAATGGTTTTGCAACGAGTCATAAAGCAATGTTTATAATTATTATTTGTGACTCTGGAGCACAGACCACTTATGTTTCACAATATTTTTTAGAAATTACCAAAGATACATTGTATGGGTCTAAATTAGTTTTTTTTTTTTGGTCAAAAATCATTAAAATGTTAAGCAAAGATCATGTTTCGTTAAAATAATACTTTTTTTATGAGTAATATGCTTTGCACAGTACTTAATTAAAACAACTGATTTTCTCAGTATTTAGCAATATTGTCCTGTCTTAACAAACCAAACATCAACTGAAAGCTTATTTATTCAGATTTCATGAATGTATAGCTATACATCTCAATTTAAAGACGTATGACTGGTTTTGTGGTCCAGGGTCACATTTAAAACTTTTATCTTAAAGTATTTCATTGCTGAAAGTATTGAAAAGTATTTCATTGCTTGGCAGGCAGATAGGTTATTCATGCATTCTTTTTTTTAAAGGGATGTAATAACATAAATAATCTTATATACAAATGGAACTGCATTCCCCTAAAACTGATGTTTCCTTAAAGTCTAAGTGTTTTCACTTTTTTTATCAACTATAGCAATCTATACAATTAAAACTGGGATTCAAAAAATTTAGTTTCATTGAATTGATTAAATCTGATATTAAAATGAAATGATTAATTCACACTTGTGTTGCCCCAAAACTGCTTGTTGTTTTGTTTTTGTTTTATACTGAACTTAAAATAAGATATTATAAACAAA
>CAIGQQ010005934.1:244685-274543 GCA_903798035.1 Danio albolineatus | reverse complement strand
AATAATAATAATAATAATAATAATAATAATAATAATAATAATAATAAGTGTTATTTATATAGCACCTTTCCTGAGTTTAAGGGCACTTTACAAAGGATGTAACAAAAGAAGTAGTACAAGCAGACATTGAAAGAAACAGTAAACAGGTAGAGACAACATTAGGTTTGCAAACATACAGGGAATCAAAAATAACAAACTGGAAATACAAAACAAGACCTAAGAGACAAATATTATAGTGCAGGTGGGTCAAAAAAGTGGTCAGTTTAGCAATCAAAAGAGTGACATTCAGAAAACAAGTGAGTTTTAAGTAATGATTTGAATTCTGAGATATTATTTAGAGCGGAGTGAATGTGGTAGAGTGTTCCAGAGTTTCGGTGCAGTGACACTAAATGATCTGCCCTCATTGAAGAGAGGCGATCTCATGACTTTATTCAACAGTTTCTTCTCTTCAGTGTCTGGCACATTTACTGTATCTCCCTTGATGCCCAGAGACTTCCTCTGTTTGAAAGAAAGCACAGGTACATCTGAGGTAATACTTCAGAGGGGTGACCAAATACTGACACAGAGGAGAAGAAACTTGAATAAAGTGATTATTTTATGTTTTATGTATGCACAAACATATTCTCACAGCTTGATAATATTCCGATTGAATCACTGAAGGCATGTGGACTGTTTTGAGGATGTTATTTGGTATTTTTTTCTGGACTTTGAATGATTCTGAAACCTTGCTGTCTTTGGACGACCTTTCAGATTTAATCCTAATTTGTGTCCTGAGTACAAACATACCTGTAAAAAAAAAATCCGTAATTTTATATATTTTTTTCTGACAAAAAATGTTAATAACGGGCATTAAATTACAGAAATATACTGTAAAATAACGAATATTAAATTACAGAAATTGTCTTAAATTTAAATTTCTGTAAATTCAATCACAGAATACTAGAAAGACCTTTTTTTAAAAAAATAAATAAATAATTTTAATATAAACAATTGTTAAATCAAACACTTGCATGATCACTAAGGCCCATCAGAGGGCTACAACTCACTGATTCAGAATCCCAGCCCTGTATCATGACATTTGTAAACTGTATATAGCCTCAATTTTAGCCTCAATGTCCTGTTCTTAGCCGACCATTTGGTGCTGGGGTAGTGCATCACCTTCAAGGTTTGACATGTTGTGTGTTCAGACAGGCGAAGAGAGATGGTCTTCTGCAGACCTAGTTTGTATCGAGTGGTTATTTGAGTTACTGTTGCCTCTCTGTCAGTTGGAACCAGTCTGTTCATTGTCCTCTGACCTCTAGCATCAACAAGGCATGTTCACCCACGGAACAGCTGCTCACTGGAGGCTTTCTCTTTCTCTGACCGTTTTCTGCAAATCCTAGAAGTGCTTGTAACGTGTTTGTGAATATTCCAGTAGATTGGCAGTCTATGAAATACTCAGACCATCCTTTCTGACAAAACAAGAGTCATGTTGTCATGTACTGTATTTTTTAAGAATAAATTAAAGTGCTGTTTTGATTATTTTGAATTCGAATCAGCCTATCGTCAGTCGTTATTAGTTTCTTAAGGGTTAAATGTTAGTAAGCTTGCTCTCCATTGTCATTCCATGTGTGCGGCGCAAAGCGTATGCTAAGACTTGGCTTTTCAAATGGCCTACATTCCTCAAATTCTGGTACATGAACATGAAATGGCCCTAAAACCGATTAGTAAAACAACCGAGTAGTGCCAGCGCGGCCAGAGTATGTCCACAGAGTCTAGTCTAATCTAGCATTACTTGCCTCTGTTGCGTCTTGTTTATTTTAGCAATCTGTATTGATGTTGTTCTCGGTGTTCGAGTGTTTCGAAACAACTGTTTATTTAGAAGCTTCTTGGCAAAATTGCTCCTAATAGAATTAGGTTGAGTTGGGGGTTATTTCAGAGATTGACTGCTGAGTAATGGCCTTTTTATTTTTCCTAAATTGTTATGTAATCGGATCATTCTCTGATTCAGACGTCTGCTCGTATCCTCACTCATTAATCTGTCTCCGCCTGGAAACTGGAAAGCCTCCAGAATCAAACAAACAAGTAAAAACGGAAACATGTGCTTTCCAGAAATACTTTTTGAATGTTATTATTTACAGTTGGAGATATTTCTGGAGATATAAAAAGTTTTTTTGCTGTTCATGCTCATAGGTGCATGGATTTGGGTTAAAGGAGTTGTGTAGAGTAATTCTTTTTAAAACGGTTTTGCTTTTAGTTTTCACACATCATTGATCTTTGTGGAATATTATGTCACCGACTCAGTCTTTTAAGAGTTCCTTTTAAGCTGCCTCAATTCAGTCTCTTGTGTCAGTTCTGACACTGTACTCCAGTTCTTGGAAAGTTAACTTGGATCCTGCTCTACTGCTTAAATGAAAGATCAAGCAAATTCAGCATAACACTTTTCTTCCAAGCATTTACTCTCGTCCCTCAGCCTTTCTCTCTGCCATCTACTTCACAGCACATTCAGAACTGCAGAACCCACTTTGGTTTTCAAAACTGCCCCCTGGCATTCCCAAGCCTTCCGTGCCATGCTCCCTCCCCCCGACCCCCCTCCCATATTGTCCTTTTGCCCGTTTCCCTCAATGTCGTAAATTACAAGCGACACAAACCCTTGCCTAATGCTCTGGCATGGAAGACTTCCAGCCAGAAGAGCTCTGGGCTGGCATCATTGATTGCGGTAAGCAGTTCTCTCTCCCTCGCTCTCTTAGTGAGAGGAAAACAGCCATGCCAAACGGGTGCTTCCATGGAGGTTTATAAAACACAGCGCTAGTGGCAGCTAAAGACATGACTAAACTTAAATAACACACGTCATGTGTGGCCCAAAAATACATGATGGTGTTGGGCTGGCTCTTGCATTTATTATAATTATGTCCAGTAATTGGATGTAAACTGTTGTTGTTTTTATTTAATTACTGTTACTTGGAGATTTTTTGGATCTTTTGAATAACCGTGAGGTTCTGACATTTCGATTCATGCATTTAACTGTAAGGGAACTTTTTAAAGTGGGGGTGTCAATAAATAAATCAGTAAAATCAAAAAAAAAACTTAATTTCATTAATTTATAGAGGTAATATGTCTGTATTGTATATTATCAACATCTACACTTTTTGTTACACAGATACACACGTTACAAACAGCAAATGCAGGTGGCGATGAGTAAGTTACATAATGAACCAATGCTCGTCACAAACAACTCGTCCCACAAAAGTGCTTTATTCACACAGCTACTAAACACCAGTATGGTAACACGCATAAAATCATGAAATAAACATTGTTTATCAACATTAGATGTAACATAAACCTCTAATGTACATAACTGATGGGGAAACAACTATAAATATACATAGTAATGTCAACAAAAAGCTTAAAAGTGATGTGCCATGCAGGGAATTCTGGGAAAGTCAATTTACTGTTATTTGCAGTATATTTTAAGGTAACATACTGTTAATCAGGTTACAGATTTTTATTGTAGCATTTACCATTAATCATACTATTAAAAAATAATAATAATTATAGCTATTGTAGTAATTAGGAAGGTCACAAAATACTGGCATTGGCAATGAACATGATGTTTATAATAATGATATTCATAAAATAAAAGTGCACATAACATGATACGACAAAAACACTTTTCAGTTCCATTATGGCACGTGGACTTTGCTTCATTCATATGGTGCCAAGTTCATATAAATACAACTTATGTAGAATGTTTTGACTGATGAAGAGATTTTAACACAGTTATGACCGTATGTGGTTTATCAGTGTTATTAAAGCTATCTCAGTTACTTATGAGGACATCGTAAATACTGAATATTTGTTAGGCAATGCTAATTGACATTTTCTTATCATTGTATAAAATAGTATTTCTGCGTCATTCTGTGATAAGAATCACATCAGTTATTTAAGTCAGAAGTTATTTCAAACACATGATTGATGATATAACATAAATGTATTTGTTTTAACGTTATGCTAATGAAGTGTCATACTTAAAGTTGCCATAGAGCAGTGGTCTCAAACTCAATTTCTGGAGGGCCACATCTCTGCATAGTTTAGCTTCAACCACCTTCAACTCACACCTGCTTGATTGGCCTTATTTTCCGCGTACTAGCGAGTGCAGCCATTGGAATCTTTTTAACTCAAGACCTCCGGTCTCATTCACTTGCGATCATTTTTAGACATTAAAAACAGCTCATTTTGCTGCTTGATGTTGCAAACTGATATTTGCTTATTATATTATTCTATTTTGTCTGTATAGTCATGCAAACATTTGTTTGTAGAGCAAGTAGTTTTACCATTTTCTGCCGTTTATTATTCCTAGTCATTTCTCCCATTGACAACTGAATCGGAAGTTCTGAAACAGACGCAAAAACGAGCGCACTTCCGCACTGAAGAATAAGGTTAATAGTCTCTAGTCATCTTGAACACCTTCATTAGTTGCATCAGCTGTGTTTGATTAAGGTTGGAGAAAAACTGTGCTGAGCTGCGGCCCTCCAGGAATCCAGTTTGAGACCTATGCTATAGAGGGCATTAACTGATTCAATATTTTAACTTATTCTCTGATATGGGTAAGTTCAAAAATAAATCATAGATATTATTGATCTCTGCTCTGGTGCTCTGCAGCTTAGTGTCTGCTCTCTCTCTCTCTCTCTCTCTCTCTCTCTCTCTCTCTAAAATACACAACAAAATAATCAAAAATAATCATACTTAAAATTGTCAAATGTCAACTCAAATGAAGTAAAGAAGAGCTTCACGTAAGGAACGAGTGAGATATCTGTAGGCAACT
The DNA here is from genome assembly GCA_903798035.1 of Danio albolineatus. NCBI lineage: Eukaryota > Metazoa > Chordata > Actinopteri > Cypriniformes > Danionidae > Danio > Danio albolineatus. Next base: position 269,739 of record CAIGQQ010005934.1, on the reverse strand, counting down.
GAGTCTGTTTCTCCATAACTGCTCCTGGGTTGTGTTGTAAATGAAATATAGGCTAAAATATAATTAAACCCAGCAAAAGCAACTGACAGAGATAGAACTAAATCAACCTCCCAATAATCACGTTTTTTACTGGCATTCTTTCACTTATTACAAATCACAGTAAGAGCTGAGTGATATGACACGATGCATAAATGTGCATTAAACTCTTATATTCAGCCTTTATACTTTGTTTGTGCCACATTGCAGACATATGTGCAAAATTTTGCAATATACACGCTAAACTGACAAAAGACATTATGCCTATTTATGGTGGCGCTGAATAAAGTTCTATATGTTGTCACCTTGGAATTATAAGGTTCTATGTGCGTTCTATATCAGTGGAGATTTCTTTCTATCATTATATGGTTTTAGTCGTTTGATATGCAGTGACACACAGTCAAATATTCTGCCGAATAGATCAGCCACTGCTGACGCTCATAAACAATCATAAAGTCCTTGTGCTGCAGGAATTAGAAGGTTTACTAAAGGCGCAGCTGTTGTGCAGAGAGCGGTTTGCGTCTTTAATAATTTACGACAGTTTGCGTTCATTAAACAGTAAGAATAATTAACAAATCCATATGAAACAGTCCCCAAAAGTCACGTCTCTTCTTCAGTTTCGGGCTCAGCCGTGCTCTGCACTCTCACTACAAGCACTTAAAGCCCAAGTGAACCGCGCTCAGGCACACCTCTTCCAACCGGGCCAAGGCCGGCCAACTGTAACGTGCCTGAGCCCAGTTCAGTGCACTCACACTTCTAAAATTATCCGGGAAACGGGCCTGACCACGGTTCGGATAGCATAGTGTGAGTACGCCCTAATACAAGGAAAGCATCATAATGAGCAAAAACTGTCATTTTGTTGATGTGCATTATAATGCATGGTGTCTGGAATTTGTCTTTTTTTTCGGTGTAGTTGAAAGAAAAGCGACAGCAACATTGTTCTTTCCATTTCAGATCCATGTTCCATTCTACTATCCTTGTCCGTTATTGTGAAATCACAAAATAAAACAGATTATGCCCTTGCAATGCTGTACATGCAATGCTGTACATAGTATTAATAATAATATTGACCTTAAATCGTTTAAAACTGCTTTTATCCTAGCTGAAACTAAAAGAAATTAAAAAATTAAAGACAGAAAAAAAAGAAAATAAAAAATAGAGGAATACTGTGAAAAATCTCTTGCTCTATTAAACATCATTCGGGAAATAAGTGAAAAGGAAGAAAAATCACAAGAGGGATAAAGATTTTGACTTCAACAGGTCATACTTAAGCTATACAAGGTCTATATAAAGCTATATAGGTCTATTCACTTTGGGAAAAATAAAGAACCACGTTAGCTGTTAATGTTTCACCAGCAAGGCTTTAAATCAAATTAAAATAACATACTTTTGTCAGTTGACTGTAGCATTACTACTGAGATAACATTTGATGTGAATTGATGTCATGTTGTACAAGCTATATTGATACAGAGGCACAAGTGGAAAGGGCACAACAAGCGATGTAGCGGGATATTATGATATTTCTTCAAAAACTGATCGTTAAGACATTTTAAATACCCACAATCAAATATCGACATATTGCTCACCCCTATTTTTACAGACCTTCTATTAAATTGCAATTCCTGCTGCAACCATATCATAAATGTAACGCCACTACAAGGCAGGAGAACATGAAGACAAAACAAACCAATAAGACTTTCTGTGTATAAGCAAGCAGTTTCATTAACAAACATAATTGCACAAATTAACTGAGAATGAAATAATCCCCAATAAAAACAGATTTATCACCAACATGTGTATTTAAATATTTATTTAGTTTGTTACTTAGTTTGTTTATTTTGACCATGAGCCAAGTCTATGTGTGCCTGTGCTACCAGGCAGACTGGCTTTGAACTATATACTAGTCTATGTGTGCCTGGGCTATCTTGTCGACCAGCTTAAAGGGATAGTTTACCCAAAAATTAAAATTGTCTTACCTTCTAGTGATTCCAAACCTTTATGAGTTTTATTCTTCCGTTAAACACTAAAGAATATATTCGAAAGAAAGCAGGAATCCCATAACCATTTCCTTTATAGTAGAAAAACTAATACTATGGAAGTCGATGGTTACCAGTTTCCAGCCTTCTTCAAAATATGTTATTTTGTATTTAACTGAAAACAGAAAGTCAAACAGGCTTGAAAAAAGTTACGGGGCAGTAAATGATGACAGAAATTTTATTTATTGGTCTTATATCCTGTTAACACAAGTTAAATAGAAAATGTGAACTTGGACTACTTTGCTGACTGGCTTGGCATCACACTGCGCATTAGGGCATATAACCTAAAATCAAAGTTTTTATTGTAGGGTTGGGTACTGAAACCTGGTATAAACCCAATCGAATCAGCATTTAAATTTCAGTGCCTAATTTCGGTGCCATTGGTGCTGCGACAAGGACGTAAGAAGCATCAAGGGGTACATCAAAGGTATGCGTTGTGTTACACCATCTCTAAACATTTCATTTTAAACAACTGTGAAGGATACAGACACTGTCAGCGATGTTAGGCGTTTATTCTTTTTGCTTAGGGAACGCACGCACCTAGGCAATGCACGCAGTACAGTGCATGCGGTGAGCGACTTCCTTCATATTCATCAATATTCATCAACACACATGATCACGTTTATCAAATGTGCTCAAACTAAGCATTCTAGAGTATGACTATATTTTATAAGCAAGGATTCTGACACAGCAAAGTAAAACAGAAGCTTTACAAAAGCTGCATATAAGGAGAACACGTCAAACTTAATGAAACATTTGAGGGCAAATGGAATCAACTTCTTTGACAGCTTGCCGTATTATCTGCCACTTTCACTGAGTACATTTACATGGACATAAATACTCTGGTTTTAATATGATTAAGATGTAAACGTAAACAGCGATTTTTGATTACCTTAAATGACCACAGACACCTGGGTCACGAAATGCAGTTTTTTTTCTTCCACCCGTGCTTACTTCATATTCTCATCCATCACCTCAGCTTATTACAAGGACGTGAACAATATGTTGCTAAATGAAAGTGAAACTGCCAAACTGCAGTTAGTCGAAAAATGAATATAGATATCGTAGTGACACAATGGCTTTAATCAATTTGTGCTAAATTCAAAATGCAACTCATGTTAACACCTTAATCATATTATTGTCTTATTCAGATTAAGGCGAATAACTAAATTGCTGATGTCTATGTAAGCGTAATCTCAAGACCCAACCCTAGAAAAAAGGGCTCTCCTGATTTTGTTGACAGCCTTTTCACAGATTAGTAGTAAGCTAGTGGAATGTTAATTGCATACTGCAAATCTTAAATTAATGCTAACAAACAAATGATCAAAAGAAATATATTAATTTAATTCAATTATGCATTCATTCATTTTATTTTCGGCTCAGTCCCTTTATTAATCTGGGGTTGCCACAGCGGAATGAACCACCAACTTATCCAGCATTTGTTTTATACAGCGGATGCCCTTCCAGCTGCAACCCATCTCTGGGAAATAAATTCAATTAAACTATATAAAATATGAATTGTTGTATACTTAAAAACCTTTATATTGTTCGACTAAAATGATTAAAATATATATTTTTGTCAAATAAAAAAGTTTTTTAGAGTCATCCACTATAATTTTGTGGCTGAAAAGCACCTTTTTGGCACCGGTACCGTTTTAAAAGTATCTATTCGAAATAACCCCAAATGATACTCAACTCTACTTATTGAACACTTGTTATGATTATTGAACAATTCCTTAATTTTCAATTTAATTATTTTATTAATTCTGATTCCATCGTAGCTATAAGTGTTGCTGTTGGAAGTGGTGTTAATGAGGCCAGCAGGAGATGCTCAACCTGCGCTTTGTGTGAGTCAAAATACCCCAGTAAAAGTGAAGGGGACACTATACTGTCAGTGGGCGCTGTCTTTCAGACGAGACGATAAATCGAGGTCCTGACTCTCTGTGGTCATTAAAAATCCCATGGCACTTCTTGTAAAGAGTAGGGGTGTAAGCCTGGTGTCTTGGCCAAATTCTTTCTCGGCCCTTAACCATCATGGCCTCCCAAACAGCCCCTATCCACTGATTTGGCTTTATCACTGTCTCTTCCCTTCACCTATAGCTGGTGTGGTGTGGTTGTCCTGTGGCTGCCAAGTGGATGCTGCACACTGGTGGTGTAGTGGGGAGAAACCCCTCATGATTGTGAAGCGCTTTGGGTGTATGGGCATACACGATAAATGCGCTATATAAATACACATTACATTAAAAATGTAATATTTGTATTTTAAATATATCCAAGAATTAAGGTTGAAAACTGGTCATTACTGTACTTTGAATGAATTCAGATTTAAAACACATTAATGCTGAAATTAAATAATGTTGAATGTTCAACTAAGGTTGATATTCCTTCACTGATGCAGAAAGAACAGTAACAGCATTACAGGTCGTCTTTATTGGCAGTGTGCATAATACATTGCCACTGATAATTTAGTTGTGGTACAGGTTGTTGTACAGTTGTGATCCTGCAGTTGCTAGTCTTAAAGCCCCCAAGAAATTAAAAGTAATTATATGATTTTGTCAGCTCACATTGCCGGTTTTGTGGTGAACAATTAATCTGTGCATGTCATTAAGAAAAAAAAAAGGTTTGCCCTTCTAATCTTTAATAGAAATCTGAAAATGCACTTCCTGTTTGTTTTCACTTAATTTATCAGATTGTGTGATTTTGAGGTGATGGACGTGGCAAATACTTAACCACGCATGTTCAACAAAAATGGTGAGCAGGAGGAGTCTGTTAGGTTGTAATAACCCTTCTAAAACCTCTTTGCCGATTTTTCTGAATGAAATGCCTACTTTACTACATACATTCATTTAGCAGTGGAAAAAAAAAGCCACGGCCACTGATTGCTCATTTAAAATTGTATTTCACTAGGAGCTGCATCACAACTTCCACTTCATTGGGACTTTAAAGTCTTATTTGTGAACAAATGAAGTTTGTAATAAATGACTCAATAATCAATCTAAAGTGTGTCAAAATTGTCAGTTAAGGATTGTGTCACAACTTTTCATTTGGGTTTATAAACACGATGCCATTATGCTAAAATGCTGATGTTGTACCCCAGTTATTTCAGAATGTTATCATCTTCTCTATACTTGACTGCAAACTCACTGATTTGCAAATCCACAACCTTGTAGCCACATTATAAGAATGCTGTTTATAGCAGCTCTGTATCTGCTTCATTCACTATGCCTGTCTTATCTATTTCTCCTTAAAGTTGATAAATCAGACAGACTGGATGTCACATTGAAAGCACTGTTAGATTAGTGCTCCAAGGACACCTATGAGGATGATGATTCCCGAATTAGCCTAACCAAAGTCCTGCAAATCCTGGGAATGGCATGAGGGAGTCAAACCCATGGTGATAAAAAGTTAAGGGAGTAATATTGTTTTTGCTTGTTTTGTTTGTTTGTTTTTTCTTTTATTGCATGAAAAGAGCCTGAAGTGTCCTTGCAGTTGGTTTGCAGTATTCCATCCTTTTAGTGGTTTACATTATGGGTGTGTGCGGGGGCGCCGCTAAGGGGGGTGAAGTTAAGATGATTCTAAGGGCCCATGCACTCTAGGGGCCCACAGAGATCTGCTTTATAATGAATAACAGTACTATAATGTAATATAAATTATGAATGTATCTCTAAATTACAAGTAAAACAATTTATTAGAAATAAAAAATAAAAATACGGCTTATATCTGCCCCTCGTGTCTGTCACTGTCAAATTGCACCCCCCCCCCCCTTTCACTGTATGGTTCAGTCCGTCAGTAGCGGGAAGAGAGTTGATGCTTTGTTGAGTGCGATCGTCAGGTAAACTGTCAAAGCAGCGATGTCCTCGAGGTTAACATCAGCTGCGTCCCAAATTGCATACTTATGCACTATTCTACGCCATTTTGTAGTATAAATAGTGTAAGTAGTGCTTTCACACTGACAACTCTAAAAATAATAAGTGCACTTTAATTACCCGGATGATGCACTCAGCATCATTTATGGGTCTCAGCTTATTTATGGGTCTCATTGTGATAAAATGTTGTGTCTTATTGATTTTTGTCACTGTTCCAGTGTATTGCACATTGTATGAGACACTATTGCAGTACAGTTATTTAAATAGTTACACATTGGTGTTTTGTGTATTTAGTAATGTTAAAATTTTAGTGAATATTTGATTGCTGTTTTTTTTTTTTACTACATTTACATTTGAACAATAAATCATCTGCTAGCTACAGTCATGGCCGTTCTTTTACTAAATACTGATAAGTAGTGGACAAATGCATGGGTCAGTATAACTACATTGCAGACAAAGAGTTTGGATAGCTAGCTTGGTTGTAGGGGGCCCATGCTCATATTTTTTCATGGGGCCCAAAATTACTAGCGGCGCCCCTGGTGTGTGATATCATAACAGTAATATCATAATTGTAGCTTCAATAATGTGTTTTAACAAGCTGCAAGTATTGAATTTATCGATCACTTCGGGGAAAAAAGAGTTTACTGCATGATAAAGTATGTTAGAATGTAGTTATAAAGTCCCAGTAATCCAAGTTATTAAAAGAAATGTTATGGGTTTAATATTTGTAAAATGTATGATGTAGTTAAGAAATAACATACATGCAAGCCAAGGGGCTGCTCGATTACACCTGATTCACACTGGGCCATCAGTGTCAATGCTTTCCATTCACTTTAAATGGGTGAATTCAAGTGTTGCCGAACTAAATTGTAAATCCATGGGCACAGTTTCAACAGCGTTGCTCGCTGCAGCAAATTTCTCAACTTTTTCAACGCCAACGGAAGTGTCAGCCAATCAGATCGCTTTATGCAAATAGCCCAGCTCAGACAGTAGCCGATAGTGGGCATATTTCATTGGTTGGCACTGCTATGATGATCATGTCAGCCCCAACTTCAGACACGCCCTACGTCAAGTGTTATTGCTGAAGACCCGTAAGAATTGGATGTTATGGGAAAAATCACAATCACGATTATTAAACTTTCTCATGATTTAAAATGAACTGCATTCTTACTACTGCTCTTCAGCTTTGTATATTGTTTTTGATGTTCACAAAACATTTTATTAAACCAAAACTGGTCATTTATGGTGGACCTCTAGCAATTGCACTCTATGAATTGCTGGATTGTTGTAACCAGTGTTAGGTCAAATATATACAAAGCAAACCATGGGGTTGACAAGAGTAATTTATTTTAATTGAAAAATGTTATGCCAATATTGGGTTTGTTCATGTTTGACCCAAAGGGCCTCTATTTTAACAGTCTTGGCACAACATTTAAAGCGTATGGCGCAAAAGCATTAAGGGCATGTCTGAATCCACTTTTGCTATTTTAAGGATGGAATAATACAGTTTGCGCGGTGGGGCTTGGTCTATCAGGGTTGTGCTTCTATTCTCTTAATGAAATGTGGGTGTGTTGAAACCAATCAGAGTCTCATTTCTCATTCCCTTTAAGAGTCAGTTGCTTTGTGCTATTTACATGGCGGACTTTGTAAGTGGAAAAACTGAATGGACAAACTGAATGCTTCACTAGCAAGAAAACAGTTTAATAGGCCGTCTGCACAAGGATAAAGAATGAGCCTTCTCCATTAGGCCTCTTTACTTTCTCTTTGCTTCACTTTTACTCTTTACTCTTTTACTCTTTTACTCCTTTAAATTCATGGATTAGGTAACATCCGTTAGCCTTCAAATTTAGTTTAAGTGCCAAGATTTGTTTCAAAACTATTTTTAAATTCAGTTCTAACTTCCAGCAAAGGAATAAATGAACAATAATAACAAAATGTGGTCAAAAAGCTGAGTTATATCCAAGCACACGTCCTATTCCTATGCCCCATATAGTAATGCATACATCGCCAAACCTAATCTGCATAGGCGCAAAACTAACATGCTCTGCGCAGGACTTTAGACCAGCTTTTTGTCGGTCAATGTCGCAGTCTATTTCAGTTTCTCAAAATAGCAACGTGCCAACAATGCGCTTTAACACACCTCCTTTATAGACTGGCACACCCATAAGTCCACAAAGTAGAGCAAATTGATTTGCTATTTAAACATTGTGGCACAAAACGTTAAAATTAGGATTGCGATGGTCTGAAAATAGCAACAAATCGCACCAAACATTATTGTGCCGTGTGTATGATAGGGCCCAAAGTCAAGTTAAGACAACCAAACATTCTTAGAGTGTATATTGTCATAAATTATAATGTAGTATTAGTTTTTTTGTATTATATTTATGTCACATGTACAGTATAGTTTCAGAAGGGACAATCATATTTATATATTAGAGGGAATCGTCTAATTTATTGTTATGAGTGTGTACAGTTCAATCGTATCATTGACATGAAGTTGAAACTGCATACCAACAGCAAGGTTCTGGTGTATGACCTGTTTATTAAGCACTATTTTTGATCAAAGGATTGAAGTGCGTTGCTGTTATTGTAATACCACACCATTATCCCAATTACGAGATTCCAAATTGTACAATAGTATCTGGATGCAGCCTTGATGATGCAAGCTGAAACTGCATATCTCAGTGATGCAATGTCAGACACAATGCACTCAATGGAGCTAGTGACATCACTGTGAGGGGTACGATTAGGGTTGGCGTTAGGTAAGCACATTAAAAAGCATTAAATTGCACTGCACCAGGTCTGCATCCAGACCCCTCTCAACACATTCTTACAGAACTTGTAATTGCAATTTGTAACTGTGAATTCTTTAAGAGTTATGTCTTTGATCATGTGAGCACTGTACCCGCAGATTGATTTAGCCATTGTTGCCATAGATGCACAATACACAATTCTTTGTCTGTGATTTCAAACAGAACCAAATACAGCGATTGTTTTCACATTGAAAGGAAAATGATGACATGGCGTAAACAAAGTAGTACTACAGTGACCAAAAATGCACATTCTGCTTCACAGAGCATTCTCTCTCACAGTGTTGCCATGTCTGTCTATTTTAAATATATTTGAGCTTATAGTTTGAGTTTGGCTGACAAAGCAATTATGTTTATGTATTTACTTATATAGCCTACTATACAATGATTACATTTATTATAGTTATTGTAGATAACTATATTATTGTAGATATGCTTGTAGCACTATTTTGGTATTATTTTCTATATAAAGCATTTTGATTTATTGTTGACTTGCTTTTTTTTTTGCTATAATCTGGTAACTCATATGCATGTACTACTCTTTTGAACGACAAAAGCTTCCCTAATAAACAGGTACAGTATTTTTGTTGAACAAGGCAGTGAATTCTAAATAGAAATTAAGTAAATTAAGCATTGTCTGTAAAAGATTTGCTGAACGAGACACACTTGTTGCTTTGTGCACTGATTGCTGGTTAACAATACCATTTGAGTGTTTAAATAGCGGAGAAGTCTCGTGACTGTGTCCGTTTGTGCTTAAATGGCCCCTTAATGATGCTGAATCTGTAAGCAGCATTAAGCCTGAGCTCAGGCTCCAGTAACACAGTACTCCTGGACAGATCACTGTTACAAACCTTCACTTAAGAAACAAAGATACTGTTTGGTTTTGTCACAGACTACTTAAATGAGTCATTTTTAACAAGGGTCTTTGGAGGTCATTTTAGTGAGTCAGTTGATTGCACTTAATAGTTTGATTTATATAAGCAAATAAATTAAATTTGTTTACTTCAGATGATATAAATCTCATTTGAAGCTATTTATATTTGTCAGGAAGAAAGGAAAAAGTTTAGTGATGTGCTCCAAGGAGCTTATATTTAGAAAAGGGGATGATTTGCAGCAGCGTTATCTTGAAGTTGTTTTGGAGTTCCTGGTCATTGAGGGGGTTTTTATACTGTAAAAATATATTTTACAAAAAGCCACTACAACAAAAGCTTTTATGTTACTTTAACTTATTTTAATAATTCCATTGGGTATTGATTAACTAAGTTAAACAACGTTTAACTTAATATTTTTGCCAGTTTGACTGATGTAAGTTGAGATGACTTGAAAAGATTATTTAATTTAAAAAATATATATATTTAAAATAAGGCAGTTGGATATTTTTTTTTTTTTGCAGTGTACTTGGATTTTAAAATGATAATATATGGAACCTGATTTATTAAGAGTTTTGAAGGGTTAAAGAGTTTGTTTTGATTACATTCATGTATGGATAATTTTGGTTTTGATTGTATATATATTTACATACTTTGTTTCTCTGTTTTATTATTTGTTTTGCATGAGAGCTTAGTGTATTACTTAACCGTGCATTTCTTTGAGTGTTTCTTATTAAATTAGTTAAATTTTTCCATCCTGGTCAACTTTATATCAGTTGCCAGACAGTTCCCATTGGGAGAACATGGGGTTAAGAGTCTTTCTCCAGGGCACATTAATAATTCCTCACTTATTGTGTATTTTTTTCTTTTTCTGAACATGCAGATGTTTAACATTTGCTGTACAACAACTACAACTACTACTACTACTACTACTACTACTACTACTACTACTACTACTACTACTACTACCACCACTACTACTACTGTTAGACCTAACATGTTTCTAATAATCAGCATTTGTTGTGGTGCATGATCCTTAGTGTAAATAAATATAAGCCCTGTAGCCTAATGTACCTTGTGTGGAAGTTATACAGATCATAAAAAATATTTTAAAATATATCTAGCATTTAAAACACAAGCACGATGTTTTTAGGCTATTCATAAATGTTTGAATTCATGTTTTAAAAGTGTTATACTATATACATTGAACACATTTGTGTGCACATTTTAATCATTCAAAGGCATTATGAGTTGAATTATTATTTTTTCAAACTGAAAAAGATAAAGTATTTTACCAGAAGTGTGAATTAATGACATAATAAAGATTAATAAAGTTTTTTTTTTTTTTTTTTTTTGCGTGCAGTTACTATTTTAGATTATATATCTGAACTATCCTCGGCCTGTCATAAAGACCAAATTGATATTTTATCAAAGGTTATTATATATGTAATATTATTTATAAACTTTGTATCATGCTGACCTTTACATGCAATCAGTGTTATAATTTTTGCTTGTATGTTGCAGCACTTGACTAATATATAATAGGATTGGCTGATAGTCATGTGATATTCTGCAATATCAGAACTATATGTATTACTCTGCCCACATAGAGTGACAACAGATCAATAAACTCACTACAGTTTAAAAATGATTGCCCCTGTCAGACAACATAATGTACTTTTGAGGCTTTTTTAGGCACGAATGTAGTTGTTTAGATTGGAACTATTCAATTTATTTATAAGAACAGTGCCTATTTTAAATATTTATAGTTCTGGAGATACTGCGAGTCAGCATTCATCAGCCTGTCATTGAGCAGAGCAAAGACGGTTGACGTTGTCCATCCACAAGATGGTGACAGAGACTACATAATGATCCACAATGTAGTGTGTTGAATGTCAGATGGGACTCACATATCAGAAATTTATGTATTTTGCTTTGGCTACTCTTTGTCTAACCCTGAGTTACTTTTTGGTTGGCCATCTGTTTGTTTCTGATGAGTCTTCTGTTTTCGTTACTGCAGAGTAGTTCAGTAAAAAGAAAGAAGAAATGCCCGAAGGTCTTTAGCGTGTTTCCTTATTGCAAACACAACAGTAATCTGGTAATGTTTGCGTTGCTTCGGCTTTTTCCATTGTGATATCCTGACACTGTTGACAACTATTTTGAATGAAAAGGCTAAAAGTCACTAGATTATGTCATACGTCAATTTGCATATTACTGACGTGATCACGTTCTACCGTTTCTGTTAGTCTAACAGACTTTGGTTAATAAAGGGGTATTTATATTTGCACTATGTTTTATGTAAGCATGTCAATTTAACTACATTTATTGCTGTTCTTGCTGAACACAGAGTATCAGTATAGATGTGTAGTTAATTTGCAGTAATTTCTCAGACGTAATAAACTCAGACAAGTTCAGAAACTGTCACTAAAATATCTTTGATTGTGAACAAGCAATTGTGACCAAATTAAATTGTTAAAATAAAAGAGAAGCAGATCAGTTTGACTGTACAATGGAAATACATCTCACTGCCGGTGCTAAATCATTTACCGTTGGTACGCAGAGGAGTGATCTGCTCTCAGGCTGCAGGTGGGAGAAACTGCTGTACGAGGACTGACTGGGCAACCTGTCAGTGCTCTGAGGTGGGGGAGGGGCAAACGACATCACCCGCAGCTCGTTGAGAAGAATAGGGGTGGTACAGTATGGACACATGACAGTCGATAAAAATCTCCAGTAATCCAGTAAAATATGTCGCTAGTCGCTTTTTTGAAAATTTGAAAATTTGTCGCTAAGTTGGCAACACAGTATCACGATTGCAACTGAGAAATACAGGAAATGTCTCTAAACTGATGGCATTTAATGCCGTACAGCCTAATAACCTTAAAATGTGAACAAAATGACCTGTTTTTTCATCACTTTAGATATTGTGCTAGAGAATCATTCAAATACTAGCTCTAAAGGAATGGCGAAAGTAGTTCCTCAATCAAACGTGTTTGATTTTTGTTTTTATATACACGATTAAGCCGTCAAAGTATTATATAAAAGCAATATCACACTTGTAGCAGTGCTATATAGCTGTATATCGTCACACTAAGGCATTTGGCCTGCGGCCTCATGCCAACGCACGCCTCCCACCAGTGCCGATATACAGCCATATCACACTGCTACTGGTGTGATATTGCTCATATATATAAGCATTCAACATTTAAAATATTTGGAAAAAAAAGGATATACTGGATAAAGAACTGCCTTGTGTTTTTATCTGATTTGGATGTTGAGTTCTTCAATGTAGTATGCACAAAGCAGTTGTTTTTTTATTTTGTAATGTTTATTTTTTCTATATTATGCTAAACATAGACTTTTTTTTTAGTTTATGCCACCCAAAAAAGTATCACAACTGAGTTTCAAGAGTTCACAAGAGTATATACTTAGCGGTTATAATGGCAGGTTTGGTATGCTGTCCCGGGAGAGGACCCTGAGCTAGGAGATACTTGAGCCCAAGGCTCCCGCCCAGTCAATGAGCATATAAGAGGATTTGAGATCAGGTAGGTCTCGAAAGCTCCCCCTTTGAAAAGGGAGGAAAAGGAGGAGATGGGGTGGAAGGGGGAATTCTTCCAAAATGAAGATTGAGCAGTATGGAGAAAACGATCCATTTATAGTAAGCTTGGATCGCTCTGATTGGATTATTACTGATTACAGATGAGCAGCCAGGCATGCTTAATCATATCACATGCTCCTTTCGAAATTATGCAACTTCACTTAATGTAGCAACAGATATAACCTAGATTTTGGTCATTTATTTAATCAATATTTATGAAGAATTAGATCCAGTTATGGTTACAAGGATATAAGGTTACAGATGCAATGCAAGGTCAAATATTTGGATGCAATGTCCTTCTAAGAAAGCCCTCTTCTGAGACTCTTTCTATAATGTCCCACCACTCTTTCCAGAGTCCCAGTAGTTGTCAGAACTAAAATATGTTTTTGAGAAGGCTGATCGCTGTCTGTCTGAGACTGTGGCCCCGTTGCCTTACGTGACTATTTATGGTGGGAATTACGCTATGGAAAAATATGACAAAGTACATTCCAAGACTTAAACTGGAAATGGTGGAAAAGTGCAAACAGTGAGTCTCAGAAGAGCTGAGGGGAGAGCAGCAGACATTCTCATATCATCTCACATCCACACGTTACTACTAACATATTTTCCATTGTCACTTTTGCACAATATGTGTAATGGTTATTATGAGATAGCATTGACAACTAATGTGAATGCTTCAAAAATGACCATATTCAATTAAAATACAGTACATCGCATTTTCAGCTTTAGCATAATTGGATTATTTTGATGCAGTACTGATCTTTAGAGCTTTTTCCCATTGCACGCCTTAAGCATATGACATAAAACTGGAAACACTTGAGGAGTTTCTAATCATCATATGACTGGATACATTCTCTAGGATTTCTGTGAGACATGATGGCTCTACAGTGTGTAAATGCAAGTTGGTACACTGTTGTGACTGACTAAATCAAAGCTCATGAATTAAAAAACAACTGACACTATATTACCAAAAGTTTAGGACATTGCCCGTGCCATGCACATGAACTTAAATGACATTCCAATCTTAATCCATAAGGTTTAATATGAAGTTTACCCATCCTTTTTTATAAAGATTAGAAGTGTGTTTGTGAGAAGTGTGTTTAATAACATTCTACTAGAAGCACATTTGTGAAATCAGGCACTGATGTGGGATGAAAAGGACTGGCTCACAGTATCTACTATAATTCATACCAAATGTGTTCTGTTGGGTTGAGGTCAGGACTCTGTGTAGGCCAGTCAAGTTCATCCAAACCAAACTTTCTCATTCATGTTTTTATGGACCTTGCATTGTGCACTGGTGCACAGTCATGTTGGAACAGAAATGTGCCATCCCCAAACTGTTCCCACAAAGTTGAAAGCATGAAATTGTCCAAAAAGACTTGTTAAGCTGAAGCATTAAATGCTTTTTTACTGGAACTAAGGGTCCAGGCCAAACTCCCTGCTAAACAACCCTATAGCATCCACCCAATCTTACACTTGGCACAACGCAGTCAGGCACTGTTCTCCTGGCAATGGCCAAGATTTATCCATTAGATTGCTAGACATAGAAGTGTGATTCATCACTTCACAGAACGTTTCCACTGCTCTAGAGTCTAAAGTCTGAAATGACACGAAGAAACAGAACAAACTGAGACAAAGTAAATCTGGAAGAACTTTGGCAACATTTTTAAGCTGCATCATAGAACCTACCTGCAAAGCTACCTGAAAAACTATGAGCAAGTGTAACAAGTGTTATAAATGCAAAGTGTGGTCATACTGAACCAACTGATTATTTGATTTATTTCATATAAGGTAATTGATAAATAAAATCTATTGATGCATTCTTTTTTGAAAGCATCCCCATTTTACAGCATTTTTACACAAGTGTCTAAAACTTTGAACAGAACTGTCTCTTTGCAGGTTTTTTTTTTTTTTTTTGCCAAAGTTCTTCTGGATTTACTTTGTCTCAGTTTGTTCTGTTTTCTTCATGTCATTTCAGACAGACTGTGTGATGATCAGATCAGATCTCTGTGTGGAGCATTTGCTGTTGTCTGACTTTTTGTGCTGACAATAATCTCACTGTAGAATTACGAGTAATGACAGAAAAAATGTTTGGAAATGCAAACTGATATTTCTGATATTTATTTATTTATTTATTTTTTGGGGGGTGAAAACACTGGTGGCCTTTTGCTCAGTATAAGGCATGCGTTCCCAAATGTGTCAGTGATTGTGAACAATTTAACTTCTGATTCAAGTGGAAAAAAACGTTTTGTTCATGAATCTCGTGTCTCAGAGTGATTATATCAAATAAAAGTTAAAAGGCAGTGTAATTTTTGTGGAGGGTAAAAGTACATGCTGTAAAGTACAATGAAAATATTCTGATAACGTAAAAGTTACTGTCTAGTGTCATCCACTGTATACATTATTAAATGCCAATGTACATAATTTCTGTACCACTAATTGCATCAGAGGAATAGTAGATATCATGCCTGTGTTTATTTTTTCTTCCGTTCATAATTCAAACAGAGATTTTTGAGAAACCACTGCTGTGCTTTTACTGGAAACAGTGACTCTACAAATAATGAAACCAAAATTGTAATCTTTTCATTTTTTTCTCTACCTTGGGATAGAATTAATCCCCACAGAGAACAGAGGAGAAGCTAATATCCTTGTTTCCTTGAAGGGGTGAGATATGGTGTACTCCAGGGAGCCTATGAAGGAAAATACATAAAGTAAACATGTTTTTTTTCCACTGTGGCCATAATAAACCGCTCTTTTTGCCGCAATTTAATGCTTGAGCACTTATTTATTTAGTCTTGTGACTTCTGCTACCCCTTGACCCTTGCCCTTACATTCTCTCTTTAAAAGAGTGATTCATTTCTACTTGCCTGCAAAGCGTTGACTGATATTATTAAAACACTGTCTTGTAAAGTTGTTTACTCTAGTAACACTGGTAACCTTTGCCATCGAGTTACTTCATTGTCTCATGTCACATGAGCAGTGTACTCTGTTTCCTTGGAAGTGCTGCTTTTGAGGTTTAGGGCTTTAACTGACTAGGTTAATCTGACCTTAAATGTGTTATATTGATGTTATATTGAGTTTGTTTTAGATTGTATTGATATGCAGATAGGAATTCCAGATTAGACAAGAGGTCACAGGTCAAAATGACCTCTGAGTTGTAATAAACATTTGAATGACTGATTTCATTTTGTGTTTTTTGGAATATAAGTCCCTTATGTCTGAATTGTGCTGAAGTATATGGTGCATTATGCATAAACATGCATAAATTGTGCACATTTTGGTACATTTCTTTAAGTTTCACATGTATAAATAGTCACTATAGTTTAATTTATACTCATAGTCACTTTTCTGTTTGTTTTGGATGCCATTCAGTGAAGTATCGACTGTAAAGTGGAGGCATCTAGTCTATTTTGCAATAGTCTATATTACAAGTTGTCATTTTTTAAATTAATTTCTGATATGTGAATTATACACCATCTATTTTTTCACCAACAATGCAATCTTCACACAATGTGAAAACACAATGTGTTTTTGAAAATATTTCACGTTTACACAACGTTTTTAAGAAGATCCGTCTTAACACATCTGTGGAAATGAACTAACAATGCTGTAGTACATATTCCAGTCTAGTATTTAGTGCTGTCACCTTGTTAATAAACAGTAGGAAAGAGATAATGTGCTGTCGGCGGCTGGGATCTGATGCATATGAAGAATTTGGCACGTGTGTTTGATGAGTCTGTCCTGTTGCTAGTAATATGAAGTAAATCTACACTTTGCCACATTTGGGCAGCAAAAACAGTTCCATTTTGTGTGTTTTTTGTGCTCGTCTTTAATTTACACCTTCATAACATCCACTATCTACGCACATGGCATATTTGTTTTCAAAGGCTGTCATTTTCAGGTGTTTACGAAGGCACAAGAAAAATGTCCGCTTTCTCTTTTCAGTTTTATGTGCAAAAACGCAGGTGTTGTAAAAATTAACTGGCAAAATGCTTAAACAGCTTCCCATTTTTGGCTTAAAAAGTTGTGCTAGTGGCCCCTGATAGACATGAGTGACTTATTTTCAGCAAATACGTACACTTAAAAATGGTCTTTAATATTTCCATTAACTTCAAACTCAAATGTAAGATTTCAAACAAAAAATTGCCCTTGTTTCAACGTACTCCATGCATGTTCACTAAATCAGCCTATGTGCTGTTGGTTCATTGAAGCCATTGCAAAATGCGGAAGAGAAGATACACACACTCAAGTTAATGCCACACTCCTTAAGCAGAGATTTACACCCAATCATTGTTTGTGTGTTGTCATGGGGTTTGCCACAAGTGCGTCCCAGGCTTCCTAGTATTTCAGCAAATGGCCATCTGCATGTAAACGACCGGCTCTGAGACAGATCAGATCACCCAGCAGTCGCTTTGGTGAGAATATTGCCCAAGTGGAATGGAAACTTCATTTCAGGGCTAATATTAGCCTGGCCCTCTGGAAAATTCCTTCTAAATGTTCACAAGCTGAGAAAAGGCAAAGAATTTGTTTGGTGTTTTGCTTGACAGTATATAAAAAAATAAATAAATAAAAAGATTTGGGCTTTTAAGATATGTATTTACATTTCTCTAATGTCCTTCGTTAGTATCTGCATATTTGAAATAATTATCCAATTATCAGGAACAGAAGCTTTTTAGTTCTTCTTTGAGGTTCTAATTAAGATTTCACAATGCTTTTGACATGTTTGTCCACTCCAGTAATGATATCTCACCAAGACTGGACTACTTTTGTTCAAAGACAAAATATACAATGTTTTGAGACAGAACCCACTAACTATAGACCTCTAGACCTTCAAAATTAAAGACAAAACACTTGAGTGTTTTGGGAAACAGGGTCAGTCTTTTCAACTTAACAGTGAGAGAGAGAAAGAGAGAGCATGGCTTCATGCCAGAGACACCCAGACACTCTGATTGTAAAGGTACAATGTGCAATGAAATAAGTAGTTGTCTATTTGAAAGCGTACATTGGATAAGTTGACAATATTAGTTGTAGAAAACATACTAGGACTGTAAAACGCTATCTCATAGCAATTCGTAACTTTTTGATTTAGTGGCTAATTCGGTAACACTTTGTTTTGATGGTCCATTTGAGTATTAGTAGACTGTCTACTTAATATCTGTTGATACTGACATTCAACAGACATTCAACTTACTATAAGAAACTTTGCAAGTACATGTCAACTTACACTAACCCCAACCTAACAGTCTACTTATAATCTAATGAGAATTAGTTGCAATGTAACTTATATTGAACAAATGGACCATCGAAATAAAGTGTGACCGCTAATTCATATCAATTCGTACAATCTAATTCATACAATTCAGTACGATTTGTTCATCATCCAGTGACGGTTGGGTTTAGGGGTGGGGTTAAGTGCCATGCCTCCTTTTTAAAATCGTACATTTTCGAACAACTTAACTCGTACGAATTAGCCTCTAAACTGACAAAACGTAAAATACTTACGTTTTCTTGTGAGATCAGGCTGGACTGTTACTGTTAAACATTTTGAGCGTAAGCCTTGTGTCCACAAAACATATTTTTCCATGGTACTGTTATTTGCAACTGACTTTGCAGATCATTTGTTTGTTTTTGACAAAACGTTGGCTCAGTACAGATCACTGTTTATCCAACATAAACACTTTATCCTACATTTTTAAGTTGCTGTTCTCGCTGAACACAACTTGTAAAATGAATGTTGTGACTGTTGGTTGGTGAAGTATTTGTCCCACCCCTTCTGTACTGCTATTTAATAACTGATAGGAAAACATGAAGAGCATTGTGTTTTACTTAAAGTTTAACATTATGTTTCATTCATTCATTCATTTTCTTTTTGGCTTTAGTCCCTTTATTAATCCGGGGTCACCACAGCGGAATGAACCGCCAACTTATCCAGCATTTTTTTTGCGCAGCAGATGCCCTCCCAGCCACAACCCATCTCTGGAAAATATCCATACATTCTCATTCACACACATACACTATGGACAATTTAACTTACCCAATTCACCTGTTTGCATATCTTTGGACTGTGGGGAAACCAGAGATGTTTTCAGTGATCATAAAATATTATATGTGAAAGTCTCATGGCTTTTTAAAAAACTGTGGCACTCCCAGTTAAAGCTGGGAAAAAAATGCTAGTCAGGGAATAAATCAAACTAATAAAAAATAAACTTTGATTGATACGTTGCCTAATATCATTACTAGGATGGCTACAGTTACACATTGTAGGATCTCTGTGAGTGGCTAGAACTTGTGTCTTTTTCACTTTCTTTACTTATGTGGAACACAAAGAAAATCCTCAGTGTTTTGTAAGGCAGTAAAGGTCAATGGGGTTCAGTGTTGTTTTCTTCCCTGCTGATTTTGGATTTTCAGACTGAACTAACATTCATTATGTCTTGTGTTTAAAAATCATGAGTGTACAGTAAATGACAGAATATAGATTCTGTGGTGTTTTTGTGTGTGTGATTATTCCTTTATATGCATACAGCCTAAATGTTTAAAAACGAGAGTGGTATGCATCATATCCGACATCTAAACAGCTCTTTTTTTCTTTTCTTTTTTTTTTTTAGGTAAATCTCACTTGGCAATAGTCCAGCGGGTCAACAACGAAGGAGAAGGCGATCCATTCTACGAAGTGCTTGGCATTGTCACCCTGGAAGACGTCATTGAAGAAATCATCAAGTCTGAAATCCTGGATGAGACAGACTTATATAGTATGTGCCATGAGCGTCATGTATTTTCCCATGTCTTTGGGTTTTTATTAAAGAAAAGGAGCTTAAACAGTAAAATTACACTACTGTATAGGGATGTTTTATTAATGTATAAACTTATAATATTTGATATTTATTATCTTCCTGGACTAGTTGACAATACATAAAACAAAACATGTAGTTTTTCAAAAGCTATGTCACTTTAAAATTCTAATATCTATGTTTTTCCTGAATAGTGCACAGATACAAATAACGCAGACTATAAAGACCCTGGTATACGTCAAGCAAAGTTATTGTTTTTGTTCTTCGTTTGAGGGCAAGAAGAAGTTCGAAAAGGCTGAGTAATGGTATACTGTTTTCGAATCATCCAACACAGAACCATTCAAATACATTCAGGCCTCCAGGCTGTTCATGTTGCTAAATTGTTGTTGTTGTTTTGGATGTTGTTTTCCTGTCTGAACTGAATGTTTATGAGAAACTATACAAATCAATTGTACTAAGAAGGCGGAGTTTCAGAACACACCCACTGATTGCATCATTTTCAAGGACTAATGGTGGATAAAAGGTGGTTAGGAGCCAAAACAAACTCACCCAAAAGTTTACTTTGATGAGCTGTTTCGAATTAAACTCCAGATTTTTGTTCGAAATTACGTTATTTCAGTTCGATTGTAAGTATACCAGAGCCTTATTGCTTAGTTCTCTTTCATGTATCAACTGTCAAATACACAAAAAAGCTGATGTCAAAACACTTTATTTTCAATGACCTTTTGAACATTCGGTTGACAATAAGTAATGTTGCACTTACTAATTGTCATTAGAGTATTACTATACTATCTGCTTAAAGGGATAGTTCACCCAAAAATAAAAATAACTTACTGATTACTCCCCCTCAAGTTGTTCCAACCCTTTCTTTATTCTGTTGAACACTAAAGATATTTTGATGAAAGCTGAAAACCTATAACCGCTGACTTCCATTGTAGGAAGAACAAAGATTATGGAAGTCAGTGGTTATCATTTTCCAGCTTTCTTCAAAATATCTTCTTTTGTGTTCAACAGAAGTAAAAAAGTGAAACATGTTTGGAATAAGTCAAGGGTTAGTCAATGATGACAGAATTTTAATTTTTGGGTGAACTATCCCTTTAATATCTGCTTAGTTCATTCTTCTGGTGATCTCCCAATAGAAATTCTACCAACTGCACCTTTGCACATACAGGTCAACCTATTGGAACTCTCTAGCCCTACCAGTTCTCTATTACTATACTTAAAATAACTCTGTACTATACTTATAACTAGGGCCAGACAGAAAATGCTGACATTTTTTGCTATTTCTGCGGGGTATTTTGTTAAAAATCTGCAGATTTATGCGGTATGATTTTGGGAGGATCATAACTAAAACCTTGCTATGTGAAATACAAAGTAATACCTTTTTAACATTTATTTAATGTTTACAATGCAAATCTAATTAGATCCACTTTATTTGGTAAACAAAGCAAGTCTCTCATATAAAATGTCTACTAAGAGACAGCAAACAGTACTTTACAAACTATATTGTAAATAAATCATATGAATATTTTCATTTTAGTCAATATTATTACTGAAATTAATTTCAAATTATTTTTTATATAATTTAAATATAATTTAATATAATTTAAAAATACATTTGCACACATTTCCCAGAGATGGGTTGTGGCTGGAAGGGCATCCGCTGCGTAAAACAAATGCTGGATAAGTTGGCGGTTCATTCCGCTGTGGCGACCCCGGATTAATAAAGGGACTAAGCCGAAAAGAAAATGAATGAATGAATGAATTTGCACACATTTACACCAGTAATTATACAGAATCAATGATGCGCTAAAAATATGCGGAATTCTGTGCGCACAGATTCCATGTGGCCCTACTTACAACTTATAATAACTCTATGTCTTATGAGAGTTAGTAGACATGCATATGCAACTTTACTTACAGTCGACATCATGTGTCAAAATAAAGTTGGATAGGATGTCCCACATGGAAAGAACCTATATGAATACATATGCACATATATAGTATGAAAACTATATATGCAGTATATATATGCACTTATATGATAATATATATGCTGCATAAATCCATATATATACCACATATGGGCAAAATTGATGTGCATATATGTGTATATACAGGGCATATGCTGTACTGTAGACCTCCTGTAATGCTTCTTTATATCCACATATAAGCTCTATATGTACATAGAAGTTATTTCTCCTATATAGCTCATATGTCACTTTGGCAACTGTCATACATGATGTCTAGCTCATATGTTGTATTATCAAGGCAATAACTAAGAACAAATAAAATAAAAAATGCAAAAAAAGTATGTATGTGCGAACACTTGAAATTGGTATCACATGTAATTGGGATGTTATGGAATTTAACTATGGCAAATGGGTGAGAATTTGGCATATTTTGACTTGTCTGTTCTTGGAAAGAAACTCAGGAATACAATCAGTGTTTTTTAAGGGAGTTCAAAAACTGTTAACTGATAAAGAGCATAACTCCATGCGAAGTGGACTTTGTGCTTTGCAACTTTTGCAGATATTTTTAATGCTCTCATCATTATACCCCTAAAGGGAGTTTGAGTTCTAAAAAGAGTAATAGGACACCTTTAAGTTTCGAAGAAATGCATTCAGTTTATAAGTTCAATTAGCTTGACATTCAACAGTTGTAAATATTTTAACATATGAGGCAACACGTTACAATTTTTCTACCTCCCATTTTTCAACAGCTGACAACAAAACAAAAAAGAAAATCACCCATCGAGAGAGGAAGCAGGATTTCTCAGCTTTCAAGCACATGGACAATGAAATGAAGGTTAAAATATCACCTCAGCTTCTACTGGCTACTCTCCGTTTCCTAGCAACAGGCAAGTGTACTGCATTGCTGCTTGATTTACCCCAGTGTGTCCTGTGACTGTAGTTTGCTCACACAGAGGAGGGGCTTGGCCTCTGGTTTTTGGTGAAAGTCGTGCCACGATGTTGATGTTTTTTTTCTTCTTCTTTGCGCTGCATTCTTTGATTTGCATTAAGAAAGCAGCTTGTTTGTGTAAAACCCTGCAACAGCTTGGAGAAGGAATTAAAAACATCTTTGACGCTGACAGAAAAGTTTCTCTGTCACTCTATGTTACGTAAGATGTCTCTCAGAAAAAAACAAAAGCAAAAAAACATTTTGATGTAGAATCAAGGCCCCTGTTGTTGACAACTGTTTTAGATAGTGTCTTAGATTAGGTTAGAAACAGTAGTCCAGTAGAATAGTCATATATGTTTGTTTTTATATTATTATAAAGAGGTTTAAGTGTACCCTGAATATGAGGTTTTAGCTCAACATAGCCCAAAGATCATGTATCATACCATGCTATAGGATTACCGCGGTTTGGAAAATTCAAGGTTTTATAAGTGCTAACGTCTTCTGTTCATACGGTATATGTAAATTTTGTTTAATGACTAATTTGTTTAGTTTTTAGGGCAACAATATCTCCAGCCGAAAAGGACCCTACACATCAAAAGCCCACAATTCTGAAATTTGAAAAACAAATCACTTATAAACCAATGTACAAGCATGCTTTGAACCTGAACAGTGCAGTGGCTTACTTCATATGAAAAGAAAAGAAAGATAGTGCTTTTGTTTTCTTTATATATGCCTTTTCATGTTGTAAACAAATGAGTATTTTTGAAACTAATGAAGATAGCTGGTCAAGGATTTATTTTTATTATTTAGCCTGATTAGTTTATTAATTCACAATATTTGAAATGTTTCTTGAGATATAACGCAAAATATATTGTGTTTAATGAGGCGGACATTTGAAAAGAATATATTTTAGAGCAGTAATGACAATATCATGAAACCATGATATTTCTATCCAAGCTTATCATACCGTTAGAATTTTAAACAACCGGGACATGTCTACTGTAGATGTCTATTTCTGAGTGGGTGCAAAAACACATTTTTTTTGTCTCTTCAAATGCAAATGAGTTGGACATCCCTTCCCCTTTCCAGTAAAAGGTGGAGCTTTTACAGCTGTGTCTCAGATCCTTTATCTTTTTATCATGTCTCGATGACATGACATTGCAGTTCTTCATCATCATGAAAGTTTATTATCTGCATGCTTTTTTTAAATTGTCAATTGATCCTTGTGATATCGTTTTCTGGGCGCACTCAAATAATCCTGGTGTCAGATGATGCACATTGTGTATTAAATTTAAGTTAGTCTTAAAGCTAAAAAGCACGCAAGTTAAAATAAAAACACTTTTATAAATGCACATTTATATTTTTTGTCTCTAAATTATATAGATTTTACCAGGAAAATTACAATTTTAGCTGCAGGTTAATACTAAAAAGCCAATAAGCCCACTTCACCCCTAAACTATTTCTAAATTGTAACCATTTCTTTTTAAAGGGTCATAAAATGACACTAAATTCACTTGTGTTGTTCAAACGTTTGGAAAATAGAATTCTGAGGTAGAGTAATATTAAAAGAGGGGATTTTTAAGTACAAGTCTACCTCAACATTTTTTATCAAAATTTTTGAACAACAGAAGTGAAATTTGTGTAAGTTCTGAAAGACATTCTTTTACTCAACAAGGCAATTATTTGTTTATTAGTTTAATGTTGCATTTATTTGGTTTGAGTTAAAGCAGTAATATTGTGAACTTTATGAACAGTAATATTGTGAACTTTATGAACAGTAATATTGTGAACTTTTTTTAATCCTGTGATAGCAAAGCTGGATATTCAGCATCATTACTGAAGTCTACTGAGCCACATGATCCTTTGTAATTTTTTTTTTTATTTGTCAATATGCTGCTAAAATAACATTTAATCGGATCGATGTTTCAGAATTGGTTGATGAATCTATTTTAATAGAAGAGCATACGTTTGAAACGATTACGATCTCTCAATATTGTGGAAATCTTTTTTTTTTTTTGGTTTGTTTTTGTTTCTTTTTTTTTTCTTTTTTTTACTTTTGATCAAACTTATGCAGTGGCTTTCAACATTTTCTTGATGGAGAACCCTATTTTAATATTCAAAATTCTGAACAACTTACTATATGCTAGTACTAT